>CM059207.1:37901503-38084003 GCA_030347435.1 Clarias fuscus
CCTATTATATTTCATTCTTTCACTGGTTCTCTACAGTGCGTATCTTCTGTATGGTCATTGGGACCTGTAACCAAACCAACCAGGGAACTCTGGGCATTAGGTGGCGGGCACTATCACTCACACTCACACACCCATAATAAATCTTACACTACAGGCAATCAGGAAACCTCAACCTGCCTACATTGTATGTTTTTGGACGGTAGGAAACCAGAGTACCTGGCATGGGGGGACAGGCAAATTCCACACAAACAGACTGAAGAAGATGAAAATATTCAAACCTCCAATGCTGATGGTGTGAGGAGACAGAGCTTCCCACCAAGCCACTGTGCCACCTTAAGGAGAAATCCCGAGGACTTTTGGGCCACGTTGTCAGGTCTATATATCACTCATATACAGTAACACCATTATGTCATCCTTTTCTTCATTGTATGCCCTCACTGTACCTTATAGCACAGACCGTATACATGTTTCTTCATACAGTATGTCTTTGACCACACTGCTGCTATATTTTTTACTAAAACTTTAGAGTACTTCTATTCTTCAGATACCAGGAATCATTCATCGAGGTGATTCTAGAGGGCCCTAGGCAAAAATTTGCACCCCTCTATTCAGCATAATTTAAAATGATCTTATAATTAATAAAGTTTTGTCAGCTCTTCCCAACAGTGTTTGACTGATGGTACTTAGATAGTAACCTAGTAACCAGTGCAAGGATCTATCTAATGATCGAAACTTCAAAGCACTTTTGTAAATTGTGATCATCTGCCAAATGCCTAAAAGTAAATGTAAGCAGTTACTGTACATTCGCACACCATTTCACTACTTTGACCACGATCCGACAGCAATGTTGGAAAAGTTATCAGTCTGTGAAATACATGCAATTCAGTGTCATTTTGTGTATTTTAGTCATTAGCATGATAATGCACATTAGGCTGCACTTTATGCTTACCACGCTAATTAACACAAAGTATGAGATGTTGGCACTGAAACAAATTTTGAGTTGATACTGGAAACCTGCACCAACATTGATACAGCACCCCTAGCCATTAGTGCATACTATAATGTATAATGTGTACTATATAAGGAAGAAAATATTTGCTGTAGCACTGTTGTTAAAAAGTAATCAATAACTGGGTAGTTTAAATAAATCTATTACTATTCAGAAGTGACTTTAGATGGAAAGCTTGGAGCTACATGGTGAGATGCCTGCTTTGATCCAGCATGAATCCAGACGTCTCTTCGTATTTGTATTTTTTTATTTGACCTCATCAGATCCATCGTTCAGAGAAACCCCATCTGTTGGAGCTTTTCCTCAACTTCATGGGGTGTAAAAAGCTTCCAGAATATCTGGCGTGATGACTGATGACTGCTCCCTCAGTGGGAGTGTATATGGTGTGTGTATGTGTATGTGTGTGTGTGTGTGTGTGTTGGGCGCTGGAGGCGATGTGAGCTTGATTAGCAGCTATGTGTTTGTTTACACCAGCAGGTGGAGAGCAGAACAGTGGGAGGCCAAGGTGGTGGTATATTCAGTTGGATATGTGTGTGTGTGTGTGTGTGTGTGTGTGTGTGTGTGTAAGTGTGTTCTGGGGTTACACATCATGTCTGACAGATTTCCTTACAAAGCCGTAGGTTTTGGCAGCAAGTGCACCCTGGAGACAACATCCCTGATGAAGAAGCTGTTAGCTGAAGAGCTTTTAGAATGAAATTGAAGACAAAGTGTGTCTGAAGGGCATAAGTAGAAATGGAGACACAATTGAGGGCAGCTCTCCGGGACAGGAATTACATGTAAACTAAATATTTTACAATATGCAATAAAGTATATATAAATAAAGAACAGTTTGAACTGTATTTAAGTAAAGCCTTTATTTGTCACATATACATTACAGCACAGTGAAATTCCTTCTTCGCATATCCCAGTGTAACTGGAGTCAGCCATGGTACAGCAACTCCCTGGAGCAGACAGGGTTAAGGGCCTTGCTCAAGGGCCCAACAATGGCAACCTGGCTGAGCTGGGAATCGAACCGCCGATCTTCCGATCAGTAACTCAGCCCTCTGAGCCACCACTGCTTATGGGTACCATGCTTATGGATACTTAAGTAGGCGCATTTGAAGCTCACGAACCTTGAAAGGGGGCACATTGGTTTAGTGGTTAGCACTGTGGCCTCGTACCTCCAAGGTTAAGGGTTCTATCCTTGCCATGGATCTGTGTGTGTGGAGTTTGCATGTTCTCTTCTTGCTTGGTGAGTTTCCCATGGGTTCTCCGGTTTTCTTCCACAGTCCAAAGACATATGGATTAGACATTCCCAGATTACCCGTAGTGTGTGAATGAATGTGTAAGGGCATATGAGCAGGGGAAGCTCAGTGGTTAAAGGATTGGAGTACTGATCAGAAGGTCCCAAGTTCAAGCCGCAGCACCACCAAGGAGTCGACGAAATGTCTCCCTAGATAAGGTAGTCTGACAAATCTTGTATATGTAAATAAAAGCATTTTTCCTTGTGATAGATTGGCACCCTTTCCAGGGTCTAGCCTGGATTGTGCTCAAAGTATACAGTGATATGATCCTGGATCCCTCTGCAACCCTGTCCAGGATAAGTGGTGTACAAAATGAATGAATAAATAACATAGAAAACGTGACGGGTTGTGCATCTAAACGAAGAGACCTTTAAAGGAACTTAGGAGATACCCCGTGCTTTTTGTAGCATGAGGTGACCACAAAGGAAAACAGCAAACACTGTTAACCAGATCTGAATCCAAACCATAAAAGCAATAAATAAATGAAAGCCTAGAATTGTTACTAGTGCAAACTTGAGAGTGGATGTCTGGGTTGTTTAAGGTGTGCATCATTCAGGTGAAATCGACTGACACCAAATTAACCAAAGATGCTTCTTCTGCTTGTGGTTAATGGGAAATAATGCTGGAATTGCAAGTGTCATGCCATTTTCTGGGGGTTGGTTATGGGAAATGGAGTCTGTGGCAGAAACAGATGGTGATGTGGTAGCTTCAGTGCAAAAGATACTGAAGATAGGGCCATCCGAGAAGAAGTGAAGGCAAGCATTACCATAGATGAAAGGGCAATAATGTAGAAGGAAACTTAGGAGCAGGTGTATTTAGGGAGCACTACTGTCAAGAGGAGCTTGACAGTGCACTTGACATGTACAGTTGAAGGGATCTGCTGTAATGAGAGGTAGATAGAGAATGCATTTGGAAAAGAATTAAAAAAGGAAAGTAAGGGAACTACTTGAGATGACCTTAAACGAGAAGAGCATTGGAATGGTACTGTAGATTAGAACTTGAGGATGGGTACGATTGATGGGCACTTCAAGAAATAAAGAAATAAATGGAAGATACCTACAGAAGGGGCTATTTATAGGGCATTATTTGAAAAAGAAAGGAAGGGACATGTTGTTATGATTGAAGGAATTTTATGGAATGTTTATGGACAGGTCATATGCATAGATGGAATTACAAAGGAGGGCTCCTTTTGAACTTGAACTTTGAATGTGCCACTGAATCAACTACCAGTGTTTCTAGTCGATGTAATCCTGAGTGTTGCATTGTCGTGGTGGATTTTAGGAAATAAACTTCATAGGGGACGTAGATACACTAAAGTTTACCATGAAAGATACTTGCGGTAGGACCATCTGAGAGGAAAGTAAGGAAGGTGCTACCATAGACGAAAGGGCAGTGTTGTAAGAAAGAGAACTCAGAAGCAGATGCATTTATGGATCACAACAGTAAAAAGTAGGGGAACTTGAGGAAGGAAACCTCTTAAGGATGGGAAATAATTAAAGAAGTAAAAAGGACCTGGAGCAGTGTGCTTCTACTGTATGAAGGAATTACAAAGGGAAATGTAGGAATGGCCCACAGTGGGTTCCTTATGAAGGGCACTACTGGGAGAACTCGTGGCAGGGTTATGCCGAGATGAATTTGGAACATGATAGAGGAAGTTTTTTAAGGACCTTATCAAAAAAGGAAATTCACATTTGAATGGCACATTTGTTTGGAGGAAACTGTGCAATAAGGGAGGGATATAGCATCAAAAATGTTTGATGTATATTGAAACATACATGAAGTAAATGGCAACAAAGATAGCACCAAATAAGAAAATTGACATTTTGCATGGTGTGTGTGTGTGTGTGTGTGTGTGTGTGTGTGTGTGTGTGTGTGTGTGTGTGTGTGTGTGTGTGCATCTTTTGAGTTCTTGTGTGCTTTTGTACATGACGAGCAGCAGATCTCTAAGCCACTTTCTGTTAATTACACAGGGAGTGGTGTAATTAAAACTTTCCTGGCTCTCATGTAGAGCTAGCTAAAAGCTTTAAGAGAGCGACCCCCCCCCCCTCCACCCCCCTGAGTGTGTGTTCTTGTGCATGATTTTGGCTGCTATCCTTCATTTGCATCACATTTTCTTCACCTGCCTTCTTACTGCACCGAAGACACTGTAGCATGAAACACTTAACCATGTACCTGCGTCTTTATGGAGACCAGGTTTGGTTTCTTATAAACCTACAGTATATCATGGGGATTCAAAAATGTTTTAGGAGTTTAAAAACAAATCATTATATTATTAAAATCATAGGAGCGTCAATCTTTATCTTTTAATATTTTCAGACCTACCTCATGGAGACTCGATTCATTCTGGTCCTCATAAATGAGTCTCCATTCTGTATTCATAGCATCCTGAAGATATTCTGCAAATATCACCTAAGGGCTTTTTTTTTTTTTTTCTTAACACACAGTGTTTAGTCCATTGTGTGTTTTTCCCCTCAGGTCCGAGAGTCACACTGGTTTTAGCTTTCTTAAATATAAAAGAATTTCAACTTTAAATCGAATTGACTGCAGGAAATGCATAAAACATTCCATGTGCTCTGGGTTACAGCTTCGGAGCTGAACCATGTTCTGGACATTTGCAATAACAAATAAGTACAAATAAAGGCTGGAATTGATTTATGGATTTTATCTACTAATTAAATGACCTCCAGTGTTTTCGGGAAAAAATAAGATTCCTACCGTTCAACACATTATACCAAAAGTTTGTGTATGTCACGCCTTTATAACACAGAGAACAGAAAACATTGGACCTGAAACCACAGTGGAATTCATTTCCTGTTATTCTGTTATTGTTTGTTAACATGTCCTAAGCATACTTTTTATCTCTGGAAAGAAAACAAAGAAAACAACAAAGGATATTTGAAATTACTGGAACTGGGTTCCATTTTCAAAACCTGGAAGGATAGTGCTGAACGGTCAGCTTCTTAGAAGAAATATGGTTTGAAAAAAAAAAAAAAAAAAAAATCTTGAATGGAGATCACTTAAATGCTTGGTGAAGTTGCATGGTAAATCAACCAGTGCTATGTTTAGTGATGAAAGTAAGAACATTTGCATTCACAGGAACTCACCGGATCGAGACTAAACAGCTGTGTCCATAGAAAACCATGTGTTACTGAGACTGATCAGACAAAGGGTTCAGTTTGCTAGGCAGCATAAAGATTGGACTTCAAAGCAATGGACAAAGGTCATGTGACCTGATGAGTCCAGATTGAGTCTTTTCCAGCGCGATGGGCAAGAAAGAAAGCGCATGAAGCGATGCTCCCATCATGCATAGTGTCCACTGTACAAGCCTCTGGAGACAGTGTCATGATCTGGTGTTGCTTCAGTCGCTCAGGTCGAGACTCAGCAACGTTATGTGGAAATAAAAACAAACCAGCTGATGACCTGAATGTACTGAATCACCAGGTTAACACAACTATGGAGGGTTTCTTCCCTGATGGTGCGAACATATTCCAGGACCTGCACTCCCATTTGTCTCAACCCCATTTGTCTCAACACTAGCACTGAAGTCCTACCCCACACTAGTTCAGGACAGATTCATAAAGTGTCTGAACTAGGGTGACTGGTTGCTTCTTGTGATCGCCGCTCCGACTTCAGAGAGGACTTTTGACTTCTTTTTATTGCCATATTTCTGAATGAAGTGAATTTTGAGGACATTTTCAGCTCTTCATGCCCCGCGGACATTCTTTTCTCTTTTGTGTTCATTTAATTACGTGCAGTTTGAATTGTCACCAAACCAAATAGCAAAGAACCAAAATAATCAATTTCACTCTCATTCAGACTCGACAAATGGACTGAAAGGCATGAAAGCGCAGTGAGACAGAGGGACAGTGATGTGTCTAGACCGTTTTTAGAGGCTGAGCAGAAGGAGTTTCGAGATGGCCTTGTAGGTAAATGCTGATTAGTCAGACAACATCTACATAAGGTCTTAATACTATTGAAAAGCGTTACATAACCTAATCATTATCAGCACATGCACTTTTATATTAATAATAATAATAATAATAATAATAATAATAATAATACATGAAAACACAATCAGGAATGAGCAAACTCATTTAAGAACATTAACTGGCATACATTTGTATCTGTTGTTAATTTGTGCCCAAGTTCTTTGTTATTGCTGTGTGCATTCTTGTTGAATGTTGTGTGTGTGTGTGTGTGTGTGTGTGTGTGTGTGTGTGTGTGTGTGTGTGTGTGTGTGTGTGTGTGTGTGTGTGTGTGCAACTCATTGTAATTTGCCCTTTAATATCTCCTCCTGCATTATGTATAGTCTATCAGGAGTGGGTGTTAAACTGTTTGCTTCTGCTAATCACATCCAAGTGTTAGACCAGCGAATTGCTCACAATCATTTCCTCCTGTTCTCCTCGTGTTATATCCTTATTATCCTCTTTCATTATTGTTTTTTTCTTTTATTTAGCTGGTAAATAAATTTTCTCTAACATTATGTGCAACTGTAAATTGATAAAACACACAATGTATTATGCTTTACATAACTGTTGGTAAATTGCTGTAGTATAACTGAATTAAAGAAAAATAAAAGGGATAACCCGCCTCTGCTTTGTGTTAGACTACATTTCAACCTCTTACTGTTTTCTACTCCTTATATTTTGAGGCATTTTCTTCATCTAATTCTAAGTCACATCCCCACTAATTTGTTAAACTTATTAAAACATATGGGAAAATCCTTGGCTCTTGAGCTTGTTTAGTGCCTTGCAAAAGTATTCACACCCCTTGAACTTTTCCACATTTTGTCACATTTCAACATCAAACGTAAATGTATTCTACTGGGATTTTATGTGACAGACCAACACAAAGTGGCACATAATTGCGAAGTAGAAGGAAAATGATGAATGCTTTTCAGTTTTTTTTACAAAAAGAAAACGTGAAGGCCAATGGTGACCGTTGTACTTATTCCCATTGTGTATGACCGTGGTAGGACCTCCTGTCAACACTCACACGTGCATTCACACACTACAGACATATTGGGAACACCAATCAGCTTAATCTGCATGTCTTTGGACTGTAGGAGGAAACCCGAGGACCTGAAGGAAACCTACCAAGCACATGCAAACTCCATGCACACAGACCAGTGTACAGTGAGGGTTTCACAGAACAGCTGGCTTTATACTGAGATTAAATTACACACAGGTCGACCTTATTTACTAATTAGGTGACTTCTGAAGGCAACTGGTTCCACTGTAAAAAATGGGCTGAATACAAATGCATGGCACAGTTTTCAGATTTTTTTAAATAACTTTTTTGAAAAACAGTTTTCATTTTCCTTCTGCTTCACAATTATGTGCCACTCCGTGTTGGTCTGTCACATAAAATCCCAATAAAATACATTCACGTTTGTGGTGGTAACGTGACAAAATGTGGAAAAGGTCAAGGGGTGTGAATACTTTTGCAATCCACTTGCTGTATTGCTTCAAGGTTAAAATGCTTTATTTTGTACCGAACCTGAGATTACTGTAGATATAAAATAATCAAGCAAAAAAAGGTATACGGATATGAACCCTATCACGAGGGTAATTGCGTGAGGTAATTAATGCATGTGGACCTGCTAATGTATGCTGATTGCATGCTGATTCATTCATTAGTTAATTAATACAAGTGGATCTCTTCATGTGACCCCGATCTCTGAAGTGCATCATGCGTGTACATTTGCAGTGAGTACCTCATCCTGGGGTAATTAATGCACATGGGTCATTAAATTGGGTAATCCATGCAACATCGACTGTAGGTAAGGTTATGTAGTGTGATCTCATTGAGCACAGGTTCCTGGGCAAACACGAGTGTGTAGGACAGGGAGGAATATATTTTTTTTCATTTTATTCCATAATAGGTTGTCTAATTGCTTTGTGATTAAGACATAGGATATGTAACATCACTCTGTTAAAGTGGTTCTACAGAACATCAAGTGATAATGTCATAATGATGTTATAATGATACAGTATAATGTATGAGACCAGAGTTTTCTAACTATAACATGGTGAATGAATGTGAGTGTGTTTCAGGAGAAATGTTGCTTCTCATGTTGTCACTGTTTAGGACATTCTTCAAAACCAAACATGTGGCAACATGAAGAGGTAAATCATCAGGGTAGTTATATTGTCACGTCCACTGCCACCTCATTAAGGAGACTCAAGATCTTGTCCAAGGTGCTAAGGAAAGGGCAGCATCCTGGTCTTAGCGTCAGATCAATGTCCAGACTTTTTTTTTGTGTTTGTATTTGCTTTTTACTCAAGGGTCCAGCAAAATAATTCTTCATTACACACTTACTGCCAGCCAGCTTATAAATAATGTCCGGAGTAGGTCACAGCCAGGCTCTCCAAATTACATTGATGAAACCCACTTAGTCAGTGCTAAAAACCCATAAGATTTTCGAGTTGTTTCTACAGTGAAAAACTAAAATAAGCCTGACTTTTAGCTCAGATTTTACCTGTACAGAATGATAAAAAAATAATAAATCATTCCAACTGGGTTAAATCTGTTCAATCTGGCAACCTGACTCCTAACATCCTAATTGATCAGCTGTGGATTGGCACTCTGGACAGAGTGCCAATCCATCTCAGGGCGCGCATGCACACACACACACACATTTCCACACTACGGGAATAAATTAGCTTAATCTGCATGTTTTTGGATTTTGGGAGGATACGGGAATACTCAGAGGAAACCCACCAAGCACAGGGAGAAATCCACACACACAGACCGGAGGCAGGAATCAAACCCGTGACTCTGTAGGTGTGAGGGCCCAATGCTAACCTGCCACTCGACCTGCCACCAGAAATACACCACTGAGATGACAATTCATTCTGAAGTTTGACATTGCAGGGATTCTTTAAAAAAAAAAAATTGTTTATTTGCCAATGCTGTGTTGCCGACACGGATCTGTGTTGCTTGAGTTTTATTAACAGAAAGGAGTCCATGTCTAAAAGTTGCTCTTTTAAAGCAATGCCAGTAATGTTCTGCTTTTGTAGCTTTTTTGCGTGTTCTGAGATGCTTTTATGCTCACCATGGGTGTAAAGTGTGGTCACAGTAAAGAGTTACTGAAGCAGCTCGGACCAGTCTGGTCATTCCCTTCTAATCAATAAGATGGAGGTTTCCTCCAGCAGAAAAGGATTAAAAATAAATAAATAAATAAAATTAAATCAGCACTTTGTGAAACACTTGACCCGCCACCAAAAAATATACCACTGAGATGATTTCGATTTTCTTAAGGAAAAAAAAAAAAAAACCCTCATTTTGAAGTTTATTGTAAACATTGTCTGAATGAGTTAATGAACTTTACTGCTAGCACATGATTGGCTGATTGGATAATTTTGTGATCAACCTATCCATGCCTATATACACTACACTACGGCATGTTTGGGAACGCCAATTAACTTAATTTACATGTATTTGAACTGTTGGAGGAAACTGGAATACCTGGGGGAAATCCAACAAGCACAGGGAGAACATGCAAACTCACCCCTCCAGAACACACACAGACCCCGAGATGGGAATTGAACTCCGCTGCCAACCTCTAACCACCAACCTCTAACCACTACACCATCAGTAGTAGTAGTAGTAGTAGTAGTAGTAGTAGTAGTAGTAGTAGTAGTTATTATATATAAATGACTGGAGCAGCTCGGACCAGTCTGTCCATTCCCCCTCTGATCTGTTTCATCAGCAACATGAAGGTTTCCTCCAGCAGAACAGAAGGTGTTGGTTTCCTCTGACTACTCTGGGTCGAATTCTAGAGATCAGAACCTTCTGAAACACTCAATCAAAAAAAAAAAAAAATCTCATTCTTAAGTTGTAAGTGAACATTACATGACATTTGCATGCGTTGTTTTGTATGGACTGCACTGCTGGCACGTGACTGGCTGATTGGATAATTGCCTGATCCTCCTGTGCACGCGCCATTCTCAATTAATACATCGGCCCACTCGGTAATTAATTCACGCGCACGCACTCCTCCTCCTCCTCCTCCTCCTCTTCATCCTCCTGTCCGGTCTCCGCCATCCCTCTGATCGGGAGTGCATCCGTCTCCCAGCGCGCGCGCGCGTCGCCGCCACAGTGAGAGAGAGAGAGAGAGAGAGAGAGAGAGAGAAAGTGAGTGAGAGAGACGCACAGCGACCGAGACCGAGACGGAGGCAGGATGCGCGCGCTGCTCGGTGTCCCGACTCCCGTCTTCCTGCTGGTGGTGTACGGACTGTGTCCCTCTATGGTGAGCGCGGAGCGGGCATGTTACTGCACACAGCGACGCGGCGTCGCGGGTCTTATCAGCACTCCGTGTATCGTGTGCGTGTTTTCTATAGAGTGTGTCATGTCCATGTCCATGTCCATGTCTGGTCTAAAAGCCGCGTGCTGTTTACTGTTGTTATTGTTATTTATTTATTATTCTTATTATCTTACCAAAATGCATCTGGTGAAGTTTGTGAACAAGAAGATGCCCGTGCATGCATGAACGCATACTCCTCTGGTGTGTGTGCGCGTGTGTGTGCGCGCGCGTGTTGTAGCTATAACATTGCATTACAACATCGGGATGCTCGTGCACGCGTGTGAAGGGTTTGCGTTACAAAGTTTCACTTTTTCACCGAAGCCAAAAAGGAATATGGAACGGTGCGCTCGTGACGCAGAGATGGAGAGACGGTCACGGAGAGAGGGCTTTACACTGCGGCTCGGACTGCATGCACAGAGGTGCGCAAAGAAAAAGAAACGCTGGAAAATGCAATGTCACTATAATCACACACACACACACACACACACACACACACACACACACACACACACACACACACACACACACAGGGTTTTGCGCACTGTTGCATGCTGCCTCATACAGTCCGATTTGAGATCTGACGCGCCGATTCACTCACACAGCACCTTCAATTCATCAGATTATCTCCTGAAGGACCGGATTATCTCATCTCCTGCACACCTGGATTAACTCTTAGGGGAATTGTTGTATTTCATTTCATTTCATTTCATTCCATTTGCACAAGCCTTATCACAGATCATCCTCTTTCCTAAAGATGTTCGAAAGCCTGGAGTGTTCTAGTGTTATAAAGCTCTGACACTGGAGACTCCTTACATGCATGTTAAATAAACACCTCCATACACAGTCAGGTGTATAAGTAGTTGTGCAGTCACACTTATTTATTTTTTTTAATTTTTTTTTTTTTTTGGCTCTGTACACTGCCAATGTGGACTTGAACTAAAAAGTCAAGGGGTTTAACAAAAATATTTTAGTTTAAAGCTTAGTGGATTTTAGCCATTATTTGGTTTGCATTTTTATTTTTTTTAATGGACATATATATAGAGCTCAGGATTGTGCAGTGTATACTTTTTTCAACACAAACTTGGCAATATGAACTGAATTTTATTTAATTGTAACCAACTACCCAGCCAAACTGAGCCAAAAAAAAGCGAAAAAAAAAACAAAAAAAAAACAAATAACAAATAACAAAAATAAATAAATAAATAAAACTAACATGCTCATTTTGAGAGTTCTGCATTTTTTGCAACACCATTCCCATATTCCTGTAATGGTAAAATCTACCCTTTATACAATGGTCAATGGCAATGATAACTTTTTGTTCTACCTGACGTATCTAAACACCCAAATACACAGTTTGAAGTCTGAAGTGTGCCCACCGTCAAGGCTTCCATATAAGGACATGTTTATTTTTTTAAACCGTCGTGAGCTGTGTCACTTGAGTCTTTAGGGTTATAAGTTTTTATGCGATGACACTTTTTTCGTGTGTTTCTGCCTCAGTGTACACCACCACACTGGACTTAAACCAGTCAAGGTCTGATTGAAGTGTAGAATTACAGCTTCAAGTCAAACGGTAAAAAAAAAAAAAAAAAAAAAAACTATAGCATTAACGGTTTGAGAATTAAAGTCATTTATTCAACAACAAAAAAAAAAACATAGTCTATCAATAGTTACAAGCTGAACATATTTGGACCGCTCACTGATAAGCAGTCTGATGTCCAGTTGTGGCCTGTTTTCTCACTATCTTATGACAAGTTAAGGAGGTAACATTGCAGGAGATGATACCAAGTGTCGGATTTGCACTGTAGCTGTTCATGGGAAATTCTCAATACAAAGAGGTGCTGATGCAAGTGAAGGAGGACGTCATTAGAGTGGAAAAACAAAACAGACTTAACAGACAGACAGCAGAGACAGCGGAAACTTTTGGAGCTCAAATCAACAGTTGGACAAATATTTTTCCTTTCTAACAAAGAAGGAAGGCACTGGCAAGACCTGAGAAGACATCTACGATCAAGAGAAGAAAATGAAATAAATCTTCAGACTTTAGGCTTTGTGAAATGAAATAAATAAATACAGAGGGTTTACTTCAAGACGCAAACCACTGGGAATGCTCAACAACAGAAAGACCATGTAAGACTTGGTCACAAAACATAAACGTAAAAAAAAAAGCCAGCCCAGTTCTGATACTAGATTAAGTTGTAACAGATAGATGATGGGAGGAGAAAAACGAGTTGGAGAAGAAAATAAAGAGCTTATGATCCAAATCATACCACATAGAACCTGATGGAAGCAGTGCTGTGGCATGGGAATGTACGGCTGCCAGTGTTACCAGCTCACTGCTGTTCATTGATGATGTGAGTGCTGACAGTGATATCAGGATGAATTCTAAAATGTACAAACACTACCAAGCTGATAGGGCAGCTCTTGGACCTGACTGAGCTGCTTTTTAAATTACTGAAGACAAAAGCAAAGGCAGAAAGATTCATAAACAGGCAGCATCTGAAGGTTTGCAGCAAAGCAAAGAAGCTCGAGGGAGAGAACTCGGCGCTTGGTGTCCATGTTCATGGGTTCCAGATGGTGGGCAGGCATCGACTTCAGTGTTTTTATTACAAGTACTCTTACTATTTATCGTGATGTTAGTTCGTCCTATTACCTTTTATAAGGTGATATTTGAAGGACTTTATAAAGAATAAATATGGCATTTTTATATTAAAGAATCTAAAATCTGCAGTGAGCTCCGAGCCACCTCGACCCGGGATCGTCATTCACAGACGTACGGCCTTCTTTAAAAAGTTTGAGCCGTTTTACTGCGACTAAGAGTCTCATCATCGTACTGTGCTTGAAGTCTTCTGTAAACGTCAATCGCTTTACACCTTCTAAAAAGTCCCAGGTTTACTTGATTGTATATACTGTATGTAAATCCACTTGTATATACAGTAGATAGAGAGAGAGAGAGAGAGAGAATTAGGACTTTAACTGGTTAATATAGTTTAAAAGAAAAATTACCATATTAATATTGATATTTGCTCTTTACGCAGCAGTTGCACTGATTATAAAAGTGTAATTAAATGATGTAAAAAGGTTAAAACAATTACAATTGTGCACGGACACAACTCCTTTGTTCCCCGTATCATTTAGACACATTATTGTTCTTTTTAGTTCTTGACTTGAGACTCATTATTGGCATGCATTCTGCTTTCTGTGGACCTCATACTGTTTCTCCTTCAGCTCTCAGGTTCATACCCAATGATAAATACTCCACTTCTCACCGTGTTCCTTAGAGAAAAGTGTTACGGCCCTCTCTCAGCAGGGGACGAGGCTTCAGTCGGTACCTGGTCATTTATAAGTGCATATAGCTAATCTGCTACTGCATTAGGAGGACAGTGATGTGTATAACACCAGCACAGTGCAGTGACCCACACTTCAGCCAATTTATTCAGGACAGCAAAAAAGACAACCTACAAATGAGATGCTTGAAGTCCGAGTGTGTTTCACTGTTAAAGAGAAAAAAAGAAAATCTAAGCCAGAGAATACTCTTAACCTTAAGCTCTTCTTTAGCAAACGAAAATGTAAGAAATAGAAAATAAGTAACACAAACATATAGAGGTTCATGCTCGAAGGTAACTAAGTACCAAACCTGTTTAACAAACTCGAAAATTATTTTGTCCTATTGATCATGTTTAGAATGTAGAATGGAATTTTTTTTATCAAAATATTAAATTGTGATTATATTGACACATATTGCAATTTATTAAATGTAACATTTTGTACTCAAATGTATTTACCTAGTAATATTTAGACAAATATTTAGACAAGCAATCACATTAAGATGATATTTGCTTTATCAAAACAAAATTATTAAGAAAAAAAAACAAAAAAAATTATTGACAAACGCTACATTACCTGTAAGAAATTCTAACTTCTTATGATTAAATATTGCACAGGTCCTCACTGCGATTATGATTTAAATGTGATTAATTGTGCAGCACTAATACAATAAAATATTTTTTTTTAGAATAACTAAGACATCAGTTCTAGCATTAGACAGCCTCTGAACTAAATTCTAACTAAAAATAAAAGTTGATGATCATGCTTTTTTGATTTTTGGATAAAATCCTAGTTAAAAAAGGTAGATGTTTCATAAGGATCAAATTATTGGGCTGCAAAAAAAAAAACTAAAAAAAACTAAAGAGATTTTAAGTGATCATAACTTGGTTTGGAACTCTTCAATGCGGTATCAAAATCGACAAGGACAGTGCTCAACGATTTTGTGGAAGAAATGTGTTTGGAAAAAAAAATCATGAACGGAGATCACTTAAACATTTGCTGATGTTGCATGCTAAAAAAAAAAAAAAACACAGGGAAGATCAGAGCTATTAAGAGCATTTCCATACACACACACACACACACACACACACACACACACACACACACACACACACACACACACAGTGTGATGAGAACTCACAAGATTGGGATTAAACAGCTGTCGCGATTGCAATATATAGCAATTGATTATTAGTAAGTTAAATACAATAAAAAAATAACCTGCAGATTCAGATCATCAGATTGGATAATAAGTGTTAAACAAAACAGAAATGAATAAAAAAGACAAGGAGCTGGGGTCAAAACACTTGGAAAACAGTAGAACAGTAGATAATTCCATACAGTATGATACAGTAACTTTTATTTTTCATATCAAAGAAATCTAAATAAACAAAATCAAAAGCAAATAAAAACAAACCAGACAAACAGCCTCAAAGGCTAAAAGATGTACCACCAAGAAAAAGACCTAACACACTTAACTGTAATCTATCTGCTGCTACATGTGTATTACGCTAGCTAGCATGTGAGGGAGCTGTTAATTAGCCTTAGGTAATATTTTGGTTCCTAATTTAGTTTGGTGAAATTTTTTTTCTACTTTTACTTTTATATTTATGTCAATTTTCTGCACATGTTTAGTCCTTTTTTTTTAGTTTAGCTAAAGTAAAAAAATAATAATAATAACGATAATTCAATATTTACTTAAAGACTTTTGAAGCTCTGTAGATAGATGCACCTTAGCACTTGTTCTAATCAAATACTCAGTACTGAAGACTGGAGGAACACTGATTGATTCTGACCAGGTTTTCAGCCTGGTTCTTACAATTTTATTTCTTTTGCTAGTTTTAGTTAGAATCCTATTTAAAAAAAGAAAGAAAAAAAAAAAGAATCAGTAGTACTTTTGAATATATTGATTTAAAGAGTTTTTTTGTAGGTTGACTCATATGTAACTGATTTCTATTAGCAGTACTTTCACACATGTATAGTTTAAATGAATATTTTTACTTATATTTAATATCATAGTTTTATATTTATATATTTGACCAAATGTTCTGATTGTTATTTGTATTGCCATGACCAAATTGGCCATCTTAGTTCATAAACTTCTCATGTCTACTTTAACCAGGTGGCAGCGTGTGAAGGTACTTGGTGCAGTGACATTAAAGCCCTTTTATGTCTTCTTCTTCTTCTTTACTACACTAAACCAAAATGGCTCCTTACTTCCAACAACATTCATAGTAGCGTAGAGACAAAGCTAAAGCTAGCATCAAAAAACACTGTAACTCTTAACCAAAAAAGAAACTTGCTAGGTTCCAAAAAAAGGAATAAAAAACATTTGAAACCATCACAATTTATATATTTACAGAATGGTATCAGGTCTGGATCCATGTCTTTTTGGATAAATGAAATCTGTTCATGTTATGTATATTTTATCTGATTGGATTCTGATATCATTTTAAACAACATACGTTTCCAAAGATTTCTATGACCATACTGCTATAGTGACCTCTCTGTACGCCCTCTTTCTCATAAATGCAATAATCCTGCGCTCTCTCTCTCTCTCTCTCTCTCTTATAAAATCTGTCATGTTAAAACACAGTCACCATTGTTTTAATCAAGCCTTTCAAAGTGAAAGTGCGTGTCCAGCATCTTTTCTCCCTGTCATGTTTTTCATGCATGCAATTACACAATTACATGGACAGGAGGTCAGCGACCCTCGTTAAGCACTGATTGTAGGAGACGCTCGCTAAATATAAGCCTGCGTTTGTCCGGGCGCCAAGTAATAATGCGTGTGACTCATGGATCCATGTCTAAGTGCATCACAGGACGTGGCTGAGTGATGTCGGGATGAAGTGATGTAGTCAGTAGGTGGAAAATTACAGTCATGGAAACAAGACGTGGTTGTGTGCTAAGTGATCACACGGTGCATTGTGGTATATTGTCTATACCTCAAAAGCTTATTAGTTAGATAGGGTTTTTAGGGAACATTCCATGTGTTCTCCTCCCCGTCCCACCAAAAAGTTGATTGTTTTAGCAGCACATCCTGAGGGGTTTTATTCCACTAAGTATAAAAAAATAAAACATGTTATTCAATCAAAAGATTCAACAGTATAATTCATGTACAAAACTTCTTCTCGACATTTTGCTCAAATTGCTTTGGAAATTCCTAGCGTGGTCAAGTCTAGTTAAAGTGGAGGATAGCTTTCTCATGACTTACTGATTAGATTTTTTTTAAATACAAAATCCAAACACACCTGTCACATTGATTTTGTATTGAATTCTCACTAATTTCTCATGAGAGCAGCTCGAACTGCTCTATCCTTTCATCATGCTTGTTATCTCACTGGTGTGAAACGACACGGAAACTTCTTTAACACCATTATTCGTCTGCTTTTGTGCCGCTCAGACATCAGGTTCCTATCTGTCCGCTGCTCAGGCTTTTCTTATAATGGGGACATTATGAAGCAAAACCCGGCTGTCACCTCCTTTTGTTCAGCAGGTGGCTCTTCTTAGCACATAGCTTTACTCCTCTAACGCTGGGATTAAATCTCAGCAGGATTTAGACTATCACTGTGCCTGTGAGCAAGAGACATGAGACAGGGAATGTTTTTTTTTTTTTCTCATGAAAATAGAGATATCAGGGAAAACAGTGAGTTCATGTTTGTCAGTGTTGCGCATTATCTTCTGTTATCATACTGGCAAGTGAATAGAAATTAGATTATTTATTTATAGATCTCTGCAGAAACGACCACATACTCAACTTTCCTGAAATGACATTTATTTTTTTTAACCATTTAGAGAATATTTATTACATACAGGTACATACAGACACACTACCAGTCAAAAGTTTGTACACCCCTTCTAACTCCACGGTCGTTCCTGATTTGTATTTCTTTCTACACTGTAAAACAATACCGAAGGCGTTTATCCAAAACACACAATAATCTCCTCTGAACAGTTGATATTGAGATGTATATCTGCTACTTCTGCTCTGTAAAGCTTCATAACGGCTCTAATCTGAGGTGCTGGTTGTTAATTGGTGATTTCTGAGGCTGGTGACTCTGAATGAACTTCTCCTCTGCAGCAGAGCTCAGTTTTGGTCTGGCTTTCCTGGGAAGGTTTTTGTAAGGGTTAGAAAGGTTCATATTAATGTGTTAAACCTTCCATGCTGCTCCCTTCCTGTCCCCATTTGCATCTGTTCTTAGTTTGGTGTGAACATCCCATGCTCACTTTCTAATTGCCTCTTTATGTCTCTCTCTGTCTCTCCCACTAACTTGAGCCAACTTGTCCTGGTTCGTCTCTGAACGAACATCCGTCCAACTGCCACTCTTTTATTCTTCAGGATCTGACCAGGACATTTTGCAGTGGTTTATGATCTTTGTAGTAACAGATGTCGATGACAGGCATTTGGTCAAGCATATAAAAACTCTTATCTTTTGCTGTTAATAAACAGAGATCTCTCTGACAGACAACATGTGTTTGTGTGTCTGTCTCTCCTGACGCCAGGAAGCTTATCGAAGCACAGTGGACAGATCGAGAGCCTCATTTATTCACCTAAACTTTAAAACTTTCCAGTTTCATCACATTGCTTGATGGGTTTTGCAAATACACTTGACAAGAGTGTCAGAAACTGTTCTTGCAAGAACTGTTCCAGAACAGCTGACCTTCATGTCTTAAAATAACACCTGACTGTTGTTGCAAGTACCACAGTACCAGTACTATTGTACCAGGCAAAAGTTTGGATATATATATACACAGTACAGACCAAAAGTTTGGACACACCTTCTCATTCAAATAGTTTTCTTTATTGTGTTCTTCAGCCCAAACGCGTCTCTTCTGCTTGTTGCCTGTCCTTAGCAGTGGTTTCCTAGCAGATATTCTACCATGAAGGCCTGATTCACACAGTCTCCTCTTAACAGTTGTTCTAGAGATGTGTCTGCTGCTAGAACTCTGTGTGGCATTGACCTGCTCTCTGATCTGAGCTGCTGTTAACCTGCGATTTCTGAGGCCGGTGACTCGGATGAACTTATCCTCCGCAGCAGAGGCGACTCTCGGTCTTCCTTTCCTGGGGCGGTCCGCGTGTCAGCCGGTTTCTTTGTAGCGCTTGATGGTTTTTGTGACTGCACTTGGGGACACAAAGTTTCCCCAAAGGACAAGTTTTCCCAATTTTTCGGACTGACTGACCTTCATCTCTTAAAGTATTGATGGCCGCTCGTTTTTCTTGCCATAATACAAATTCAAACTCTTTGAATGAGAAGGTGTGTCCAAACTTTTGGTCTGTACTGTATATATCAAAGCAAGCAAGAAGCAAGCAAGATTTTAGATTCTTGCTCAGTTCTGAGAAAACTTTATTTCCCTGCTACACTATTGTACTCATATCAGTGTTTTATTAGCACTTGGATACCATCAAGGTAGAAAGATCTATCAGTATGTTAGAGCCATGATCTGAAACACTGGTCTCCTAGAAATGTATTTAACAGCCCAAACGTGTGGAAATGTTTTAGAGCGAGGTCAGGACTGTATGAGGGACGTGGCGATAACACCCAGCCGAGTTCCTGTAATGTGCAAGTGGTGTTGTTGAATGAGAGTGTGTACGCTTCACACAGACAAAAGCGTCTCTTCCACAAGTTGGTGACAAGGTTTGTGTCGATGTGTAATGATAAGGCATTCCACTCGCTGAATGTTCACAGGAACGACTGCAGCTCTCTCTGCGGTTCAGGGTTCTGCGCTGATAAAGGCTGCTTTCATGTCTGTCTATTCATCTATTTGCAGAGTATAAATGAGATCGAAATTGATTCTTTTCATCCGCTTGATGTTTGGTTTGGTTTCACACAGCATGTTATTACGGTGCATGTAGTGTGCATGTTGAAGTCAGTCTTATATAACTGTCATTTATCAGTCAGAAATATGAACAGAGACGTAGAACTTTATCACGCGAGTGCAGAAATCACCTGAGTATGGAGAACACAAAGCCAGTGCTCAGTAACGGTAATGAGATTAAGTCTGAATGATAATGATATATAAATCATGTGTCACACTCAGCCTTTATTCTTTCTGCACTTATTCGCTCAGATGCTCTCGGGCCTGAGATTAATTGTTGCATTCTCAGCAGCCTAAAGAGCCGCAGCATGGAGGAGAACACCCCAGGGTTATGTTTAAACACATTAGGCACTCAGACTCAGTGTTTAAAGTATAGCCAGGAGCTTGTTGGCTCTCTGAGCTCGTTCTGTGTGCGTCTGTGGTTCGTTAAAGGTGGCCAGAGCGTGCCGCGTCCTTCCTACACAGCGATGTCTCCCACAGTTCGTCTTATGCCATTATCCTTCTGCTGCCTTTTATGACCGTCCAATCTAAAACAGCAGGACGGAATAACTGGATTCGATCTGGAGAGCTTTGTCATGACGCAGCTGTGTCACAAGAGTCTCATCTCGAGCGCGCTGTGACCTGAACGCTGACTTGCCATGTTATTTCTCCAAACACCTGATGCCGATGTAGAATGTCCTAGAATGGCTCCGTTTGATGACGACTCCCACCAAATTGTAGGTGCAATTGTGTTGACATTTCCATTTTTAATCCAGCATTGATATTTGTATTGTTTATGAGTTCCTAGTGCTGAAAATGAGATGTTGAGAGAAATCCGTCTTTGTCTTGGTGCTGCATTGATGTTTTTCTCTCCCTTGACTGTCAGACTGATCCAGGACAACGATAAGCTTATGTGTGTGGAAGAGGGCAGCTAGCGCTTTAAGAAAGAAAAGGCTGAATGTTAGTCATCTTCACCATTCCCCAATGATGGATACAGTATGATGGAAGGTGGGAATTGGCGAATTATGAAGTTCAAGTCAAGTATTGTCATTTCAACCATATACGGTTTAGCACACAGTGAAACGAAACAACGTTCCCTCCAGGACAAAGGTGCTACATACAACGTAAATTAATAACATAAATTAACAAAAACTAACTAGCTAACTAAGAAACCTAAATAGCTGACTAGCTGAGACAAGACAGATTGACATTTTTAAGTCAACAGAAAAACTATTCAAGTTCTATACAAAGGAGAGTTCTATAAAAAAAAAAAAAATTAAGTGTGCAAACAAGAGCAACAAAGTGACAGCATTTTCCTCATAACTGCAGGAAGTGGAGTAAAAAAACTAAATGGATAATACCGGAGCTATCTTCAAATGTCTATTTCTCAGATACGGAAAATCAGTTTGAGCTGAAATTTGGTGTTTTGGATCGTTTTGCTAATCTGTAACTAGATTTTAATTCACGTCAAAACCAATGGAGGCCTTCAGCCAGGTGGGTTCTAGTAACATTTCATACAATTTCATACAACGTTTCATACTAGTTATGCTTTTGAGCAAAACGCTGGTAAAGAACTGTATGTTCGTCTATAGAATCTATATTGTTTAATGTAACTTGGCCAGAAATTACCACTGTGGGGCGATTGTTGGCTAAAGGTGCTTGGACCCCAGTACTCGCTGCCGGGGACTATTTGTAATTGTAATCGTTTGATAGAACTCTTAGTTTGGGTTTTTTTAATGTGCTTGAAACATGTTTATATGACTATATGATTATTTAACTCATATCTCATAACTTTGTGATTGGTTAATGTGTTATCTGTAACATGGTTCAGGAGAGTGAGTGCATGCATGTCCTTCCTCAGATACACACAATCACAAAAACACACACAAGATCATTTTGTCCAGGCATGGATGCTGGCCAATTATGTATCTCAGCACACATCTGGATTCAGTCTTGTAATCTCTCAGTAATGGGCAGAAACCTTCGTCAGGTCAGGAGCATTGTGCAGCAAAAGTGGAGGGAGTGGCCCGAGTAAGTTTTAATGAGGTCAGGTCATGTCAGCTGGTGCATCTGGAAAATCCATCTCAAGAAAGGAAAAAGTTTCCACAGACTTGCATCACTCACTCACTCACTCGCTCATCTTCTATACCGCTTTATCCTGTGTACAGAGTCGCGGGGGCTGGAGCCTATCCCAGGAGACTTAGGGCACGAGGAGGGGTGCACCCTGGACGGGGTGCCAATCCATCACAGACTGACTTGCACATCATTTTTATTTCTTTGACCTTGTCTGGTATATTCATCTGAAGCGATAATTCTGAATCAGAATGACAAATAATTAACAATAATTAAATTAGATTTTTTTTCAAGATCCAAAGTGAGAAAAAGAAACATGGACCAACTCCATTAAGGTTTTCTTTTGTTAGTAAGATTTCTGAAGGCCAGAAATCTAACATTACTAACTATGAGTTTGTGATATATTTTATAGATACTGTAGAATTTTTTTTTATCTACATATCACAGTTATTATGTGGTGCAATTCACAGATCGTCACACTGACTTTAAAATGTATTTATTATTATTATTATTATTATTATTATTACATTTATAAATGTTTGAGGTGGTAAAGTATTGCAGTTCCTCTATAATCCTACAGGTGTCCTCTAAACTATTCACACATAGAAAGGCTGCATAATATCTTGTGTGTTAGGAGGAATGAGAAGATTTAAATGCGTAAGAAAAAAGAATATTGAATCCGGATATTTATAGAATCTTAGTACTTACAAAATTGCAATACAAATTGAATTGGCACCTACTGTACTGTAGGTATTGTGATAATATTGTATAGGGTTTTCCCTGGTGACTGCCATTCCTACCTCATGTATTTACTCTCACTCACTCATCATCTATACCGCTTAATCCTGTATTCAGGGTCACAGGGGGGCCTGGAGCCTATCCCAGGAGACTTGGGGCACATGGCAGGGTACATCCTGGACAGGGTGCCAATCCATCGCAGGGCACACACACACACACACTCATTCACACACTATGGGCAATTTGGGAACGCCAATTAGCCTAACCTACATGTCATTGGACTGTGGGAGGAAACCGGAGTACCCGGAGGAAACCCACCAAGAACGCGGAGAACATGCAAACTCCATGCACACAGAGACGGGAATAGAGCCTGACCGGGGATCGAACCCGGACCCTGGCGGTGCAAGGCGACAGTGCTAACCACTACACCACCGTGCCGCCTCGCATGTATTTATCTTCTCAAAAAACAATCACATCACAAACCATCTTGTTCATTTTATGACTTTTTGGTCAGATGGGATTTGCATGTCATGACGGTTCACCTTCATAATTATGAGTGACTTGTACCTGACCCTAATGTGGATGCGGCGGTCCTCTGAAATGCGTCTTTGCTCATGTTATTTGGGTTGAAATGTGCCATATTTGTGCCAAACATTGGTATGATGGTGAGCAGTTTCAGAAGAAGATGTTCAGAAGGAAGAAAGTCAGATTCCGCACTTTAGCTGTTTTAGCAGGTGTCGCTAGTTCTGCTATGAAGTCCCCACGCTGCTGGTGCTGCCTGATGATGTCAGCGCTCTACACTTGAGCAGAGGCAACAAGTCACTGTACATTCCGATCTGACCGTTCTCATTTAAGTTGCATGACTACGGATCCGACAGGTATCTGATAAAGGATGAGCTGTGAATGCGACGAAGATCCGAGCTGCAAAACATCACATTCATGCATTGAGAGCTCTAAATATCAACAGCTGCATTCATGAAAAAAAAAATTCAGTGCACAGAGCTTCTCCTAGTGACAAACTTCTAAGAAAATCCTTAGAATAGTGGGCGTTTCCCAGGATACGAGATATAGCGCTTGAAAGAGCTCTTAAGGTTTAAAAAAAAAAAAAAAACCTTATGAGTAGGGAGGAGTCTTAGGAGTTTCTTCAGCAGAGACGAAGATGAAGTACTTGGTACTTGCACCCGGGCACTCCAGCAATCAAAGTGAAGAGCCGAGCCATTTTTCTCCAGGTGCGTTTATATAGATTAAATACAAAAATTACCATCATGGTGAATAAACTGAAAATAAATGAAAGCAAATATGAGTGATTTGGGTAAAATAGGCATGTTGTTTCAAGGTAAAGGCTTATAGCATTATTATTTTATCACCATGCATTTTTCATCCCGACCCGATCCGATAATAGACCCAGCCTGACCCACCTGACGCTCTCTAATATTCACGAGCCAAGCACCGCACTGACACTGGCACCACCGACCTGCAGCACACACTATGATGTGGTTTATTAACACTAGACTGATTAATGTGCTACAGACGCGCACTGACAGCAGGGACAAAGGAAGAACTTTACCGTTTGTCCCCCTGCTGTCAGAAGAGGGAGGATCTAATAAATATGGTAAACAAAAAATAAAAAGAACAAACAAATTGTTCAGACCTGTGACAAAAACATAGAGTTTTCGTGCCGGCGATGTAAGCGCAGTGTAAACAGTCTCTAATAATAAATCTCCCCGCGCGTGTGTGTGACAGAAAGAGAAATAACTAAGCGGAAAGGGATTTTTTCTGTACATTAATTAAGAATTAGGCTGAATCTGCATATAATTTATTAGTCATGGACCCGCCCGTCCGAAACCTGCAACATTTTCTTTAAAAATCAAATGAAACCACTCGCCCAGATTTTTTTTGGACAACAATGTGACATTGTGGACAAGAATGTGTCATACCTAGCAACAGGATCAACAGAGTTTGTGTCTGTTCCTCGCTCAGAGTTGCGCTGAGATTAGTCTTAAATCACTCTTAAGCTAAGACTCCTAGATAAAAGTCTTTAAGTGAAGTTAGAGCTACCTGAGAGGATTTTTTTTTTTAGAATTTTTGTGAATTCGGCCCAACGGCAGTTAGCCTAGCCTGCATGTCTTTGGACTGTCGGAGGGAACCCACCAAGCATGAGGAGGACATGTGAACTCCATGCACAGAGACCTGAGGCGGGACTTGAACCCTCGACCCTGGAGGTGTGAGGCCATAGGCAGTGTAATGTCATTGTATTTGAGGAGGATAAAAGTCATGAGTTTGATTTAAACAATGTCCACATGCTCTCTTCTCTGTTTCTATAACTCCTCACTTATGGTCCCTCCTGTTCTTTCTGCAAGCTGTACGTCTTGCATGCTGGTGAAGTCTCTCTCTCTTCATACGAATAACAGTAGCAGAGTTTCTATAACTTTTATGCTATACTAATGCTTACTAATTTATTCACATAGTTGAATTCAGCCCATGCTAACCGAGACCTGTTGGCAGCTTGAGTGACAACGAATAAAAAATAATTCTTTCTTTAATATAGCAGCATCTTGCATGCTGCCGTTGTGTCGTAAGCATCCGCAACCTGCTCGGATTTAATCAACTTAATTATATTGCTCTCAATATAGAGACCTAAAAGCAACGAAAATCTCTCTTTTGTTGTTCTCATCCAGTTCCGAACCTGCCACAGTGCCAAAAATTCTCTCTCTCACGCATCGCTGTCCTCACTGCTTGAGGGCAAATTCTTAATTCCTAGGTCAGACATGAAGGAGGTATCAGCAGATAATTTATCCACATCAGTGCTCAAATTTTCCTACGCTATCCTCAGTGGAGGAGCATGCTCCTGCTCATGCTTGACTTTTGTGCATTTGGTTACTTCTTCCTTTCCTTGACCATTACTGCAGTCTTTAAGTCCATGGTCTGTGGGAGGAAACCGGAGAACCCAGAGAAAACCCACCAACACAGGGGGAACATGCAAACTCCAGGCACACAGACACCCGGACCCTGGAGGTGCAAAGTGGCAGTGCTAATCACTAAGCCACCATGCCATCGTTAATTTATTTAGCTTTTATATAAAACGACCCTGAAACTAATGATAACCACTGGAAGCAGAATATTAAACATATAACATATAAAACAACCTGGATTTAAGGTTTAAAAACGTTCAGTAAGGTACTTCAACATGTTTTCCTGACCTATCATTTGGGCGTAGGAACACAAAGAGTAACCTTGTAGAAAGCTTATAGAAGTAGTGGTGCTGGGAGAACGTGCACATATACCGTAATGCTGTGACTCACTTCAGGAAAAGGAACAGGGCAAAAAATGTTGTGACTGAACTTTTTTGTTAACATACTCTACACCTATACTTTTTTTTAAAAGTTCCCTAAAAACAGTCATGTTTTTAATTAACTTTCTAACCTTGCCTGGGCTTTCTGCAAGAAGTAGATAAGAAGTCGGTTTAATAAACGTGGCTGTGTAAATGTCTGCAGACTATGAATAATGGCAGGAGTAAAGCTAGAAACAGGTTTCATACTCATATTTATTTAATTGTTTGATTTTACTTATTACACACTGCCTGGCCCAAAAATAAATACATTTAAAAAAATTGTCATTTGATTTGGGTCAATTTATTGGGCTGAACTGTCAACAAACAAACAAAAAAAATCATGAATGGAGATCACTTCATGCTTGGTGAAGTTGCATGGTAAAAAACAGAGCTATGTTTAACAGAGAAAGTAAGAGCATGTCCACACACACACACACACACACACACACACACAGTGATGAGAACTCGCAGGTTTGGGATTAGACAGCTGTGTGTCAATAAGAAACCACTTGTTCGTGAGACTCATCAGAAAGGCAGCATAAAGACTGGAATTTGGAGCAAAGATTTAAAGGTCATGTGACCTGACAAGTCCAGAGTGATGGGCGTGTCAGGGTAAGAAGGGACGTGCATGAAGCGACGCACCCGTCATGCATAGTGTCCACTGTACAAGCCTCTGGAGACAGTGTTATGATCTGGGGTCGCTTCAGTCGCTCAGGTCGAGACTCAGCGACGTTATGTGGCGATAAAATGAAGTCACATGACCACCTGAATGAACTGAATCACCAGCACATCACATCTATGAAACATGACTATATTCCAGGACCTAAATTGTGCAAAAGTGATTCAGGGAGCATGAGGAATCATTTTCACTCATGACCTGGACACCACATTGTGTTCTGTAGTCCAACCTAAAGGTGATCGAATACAGTTCTTAGAATGTGTGCCTTTTTTTTGTTGTTTTGTTTTTGGACAGACGAACTATGTTAAATTGCAGTTGTTTCCCTTGTCACGTATTTAACTGGAATTGCAATACAATAGAAAAAAAAACCTCCGGCCATTAAGGTCCTCACTCTCACTTCCTGCGTTGATGATGCTGCCATGCAGAAAAAAAATCAAACTAATTAAACTGGAGTAACTGAAAAATGATTGTGGTCTACAGATTGGACATGGCTCCTACTGCCACCCAAACATCAACCACGAACCACACTAGCGAGTCATGTTATCAAATATTTTAAACATGTTGGTTGGGTATTAGAACTGATTCTGTAAATGGTTGCAAATCAGTTTCCTGTAGAAGTGTGTGAATTTGCTAGCGCACTCGTTCCCATTTGCACTTGTTCTACATGCGCTTGTTTGGGCAGATAATACATTACACATTGTGTCGTGAATGCCAGAAAGAGAGGAAGAGCGAGAGAGAGAGAGAGAGAGAGAGAGAGAGAGCGAGAGCACATGAGCGATGGAGAATAAACAGAGTAAGTAATAAAAGCTGCAGGTTCTACAACCTTCTAATGGCTTTTGTTTGGGGGAGAAATTGATGAGCAGCAGGACACAGCAAAATATTACTGGAGATAAAGAATTAGGACGTGATACTGTCTCTGTCTAGATATTTCTTCTCTCTCTCTCTCTCTCTTTCTTTCTGCTGGGGAAAATATGAAACATGAAGATGTGTGGAGAAATGCATCACACGGAGACACACACCGAGAGAGACAGGCTGCATAGACGTCTCGCTGGGCTTTAACTTACTGTTCGTCATCCCATTTGTCACGGCGTCATTAATGTCCGTCTTCATGCAGTTAGAGCAGAAAGCACGGGCCGCGGTAACTGTATTAAAAACGACTGGCCCTCGATGATAAATGGTGATGTTCAGAAAGAGCTACGAACCACTAAAGGAAACTCAACAAAGAGACATGGAGTCCGTCCCCAGAGACAAAATGTTAACCGGTTTAAAAGGCGTGATCATCGGTCAGGATGCAGTCGTGTCTGTTCTGCCAGCCCACACAACCTTTCTTTTTTTTCTCTTCTCTCCGTCTCTAAATGAAATGGTGTGATGAACGAGTGGGTCGAGCAGCTCCGTCATTCTGCTCATGTTTACTGAAATCATTTAGCATCAGAAGGTCGTTCCTTTCCTTTACAGCACAGTGCACGATGGGTTTATCCTTATGTTAACCTACACTACTACTACTGCACTACAGTATTACTACTACGAGAGGTGTTCAAGTCAAACTGGGACTTTTGATTGTGCGCAATGATAGAACATAGTTCTGAGAGTAAAAACCCCTCTATACAACCCTCTGCTACACTAATGCCCTTATCATAGTGTTTCACTAGTGCTTGGACACCATCAAGGTAGAAAGTTTTCTTAGCTGCTACATGCCTCTCAGGAACTCCTTTAAACATGTGAAAATGGCTTAGTGAGGTCAGGACTGTATGGGGGATGAGACAATAACTCCCAGACAAGTTCCTGTAACTGTGTGTAAGTGGTGTTGGTGAATGATGGTGTGTACAGATCACACAGACAGATGCGTCTCTTCTGTAAGTTGTCCACCAATGGTGAAGAATCAGTCATTCCACACGCTGAATATTCTCGGGAAAGATTGCAGTGAGCTCTGAGCCACCTCGGGCAGGATCGTCATTAACGGATGTACGGACTTCTTTAAAACGTTTGTACCATTCAAATGTTTTACGAGGGAGTTTAAGAATCTCATCAGTGTACTGTGCTTGACATCTTCTGTAAATGTTGATCACTTTTATGCCTTAAGAAATTTTTATTATAAGTCCTGGGTTGACTCGATTAGTAGGCTTTTATTGTCATTTCAACCATGTACAGTTCAGTACCCAGTGTTCCTCTAAGACCAAGGTGCTACATACAAAGTAAATTAACTACATAAATTAACAAAAAACTAACTAACTTAGAAACCTAATTAGCTGACTGCCTGAGACAAGACAGATCGACATTTTAAGTTAACAGAGTCCTATAACAGAAAAACTCCTATACAAAAGAGAACATAAAGTGCACATGCAAATGTGCAAACAAGAGCGACAAAGCGACAACATGACATTCCAATAGTTAGTGGTAGTAAGGTAGTGGGAGGAGAAAGAGTAAACAGTAAACGTTCCTTATACGTAGCAGGCCCGCATTCGATTCCCATCCAATGCCCAAACCCTAGCCACTGTCACAAGCCCGGATAAAAGGTGAGACTTGCGTCAGGAATTGCATCCGGTGTAAAATCTGTGCCAAGTTGTTGACTAACAACATTATAATAAAAAGATAATAATAATAATAATAAACTTTTTTTTTTTTTTTCGGCTGATCCTTTTCAGGGGAAGCCACAGAGAATCATCTGCCTCCATCCAACCCTATCCTCTGCATATTATTTGCTTGTAACAGGCTGTTGCCTGGTTACGGGCTCCCGGCCACCGGGGGCGCTGCGGGAAACCTCTCTGTTAAATTAATAAAAGAAGAGAGGCTAGGCTAGGCTGATAGCAGCAACCAGATGGCTAATGCTTATGGCGAATGCTCACGGCTAAGGCTAACATACCTATCCCGGGACGGTATCGCTTTCATATGAACTTTGTTTTGGAAAGAGCTCAGGCCGCGGTCGAAAGCGAAAGACTCCGTATGTATGTGTGTGCATATGTGCAATACGGGAAGTGAACGGTGTGCACTGAGTAATAAATGTATATAAACTTTTGTTTAATATTGTTCTCTGGTGGTCCTTACCCTACCCTGATTCTACTAACAGCTAATACTTTTTAAATAATAGTAAGGTGGTTTGTTACATGCTGTAGGACTATTTAATCTTTTTCTTTTTTAGCCAAAATATTTGCTGCACTTAAAGCGTTCTACAGCTTGTGAGATAGTGAGGGCGTCACATCATCGTATGTGCGCATTGCTAATCTGAGCTGTCATATGTCAGTATGTATTAAAGAAATGAAAGAATGCATGTGTTATGTTGAGGTCTTGATGCGTAACTGCATCCTGTAGAGAGGGGTCTGTGAAGCAGGACCTCAGTGTGGGAACGAGGAGAGTTTATCTTCTGCTACAGCGTGTGGTTTCAAAGTTGAATGTCAGTTATCGGAAGATTGCATGAGGACAAGCTGCACCATGTGTGTGTGTGTGTGTGTGTGTGTCCAAGACAGATAGAATGCTTGTTCTCCAGCAGAAGGAGAAGGTAACAGAGAGGGTAATAGACAGATAGATGAGGAGAAAGATAGATGAGGAGAGAGTGATGCAACAGGGCCAATTGCGAATGACAGGAGAATATTGAGTGTGGAGAAGTGTATGTGTGTGGCTCCAGTTGGAGGAAAGTGTTGATGGATAGACAGATGATGAACTCTGAGTGTGTTCATCCTATAAGGCACATCCACGGGAGCTAACACCACTCCAATTTCCCATCTCTCTCTCTCTCTCTTTCACTTCTGTCTATCTATCTTTCTTTCCGCTGGGGTAATCGTGGAGCCACCTGAACCGTTTGCTTTTGTTCTATGATGTGATGTGCTCCGAATCTCAACTCCACCTCCGAATTATAGATCAAAGCCAGGAGAGAGCGATCAGGTGCACTGTGGGAGGAGAGAGAGAGATAGAGAGAGAGAGTGGGCATATAAAGAGCAATGTGGCAAGCATGTCCCACCTTCTTTCTCTCTCTCTCTCTCTCTCTCTCTCTCTCTTTCTCTGTGATCTGAGAGAGACCTCCCACCCCCGAGTCCTCACGCTCAACACCAAAACACATTTCCTGTTAAATTAGGGCTGCGGGAATTCGAGGCAGAGTGAGAGTTGGTGCTCATCTGTCTTTTACCCGGTGCCTGTCACCAGGGAATCAGATGCCTGCTCCACTGCTGCTTTTATAGCATGGATGCTCTGGATATGACTTGGATAAAAGAGTGCGTTACTTGCTTCAAGGCTGGAGTACAAAAGAGAAAGAAAAAGAACCAGGGGGTGGGAGAGACAGAGAGAAAGAGAAAGATGGAGCAAGAGACAAAGAGAGAAAACGAGAAACAGAGAAAAAGCAGAGACGGAGAATTTTTACTTTTACACAGATTCCTCCAGCGAGGGACCAAAAACTAAAATCTAAACGTCATTCCAAAATGCACGTTAGAAGCCAAAGATGGATGGATAAAATAATATGCATTCAGTCATTTCTTTTGTTTCCCTTTTTTCCCTTTTAACCTCCCTTGTGCCCACACCTGACAGAATTCTGGCAACCTTTGAGTCATCTTAAAAAAAAACACATGCACCTTTGAGTCTGGCTTTTAATAATACAGTCAGCATTTTGTCAGCATCCTGAGTGCCACCCCACATGCATTTTGTTTTTCCCCTTAAGCTAGAGTGCTAGCTTGGAAAAATCTATTAAAAAGATTATATATATATATATAAATCTTTTTAATAGATATGTTTCTGACTTGAAACATACTTTGTCCAATACTGTATACATAAAGGTGTTCTGCCAATGTTACTCCCTTCCCTCTGCACCAGGCTTCCAGCACTGAGAACCATCTGCTCATCTTCTGCAGCATACAAACAGATGGTCCATAGATTCCTTACTGCCACTGAACAGACGCTCTTTACCCACAGACTAAGTTCACATTACCAGTCTGAAGTCAATCAAATCGGATTTCTTTATGCCTGTCTGAACGGATGACTCCTATAAGCGCTATGTATAAATAAATACAATAAAAATGTTATGCTTTTTTTTTTTTAGATCGGATCTGATGAATATCCAATATGTGGTCAAGTGACGTGATGATGGAATTCATGAGACTGTTTTGCCTCTGCGTATGCGTAAGGCTCTGTCGTCATCTGGCAGCTCAGGGATGTCGTAGCAATGCTAGAATATTAGCTGCTAAATCTAGCATTCGCCCTTCCTTTGGACCTCAACACATAGAGCCGACTAACTGCTTGCCGTTCTGCAGGGCAAAATCCCAAACGGATATTTTGCTAAAATCACATCCATTGTCTGAAACAAGTGAGCTTTCGCACAAATATGACATGTTTTAACCCAGATGAAGCGATCAAAGATGTATAGATGTGCGCAATCATACAATTAAGGAGAATAGACACATCCACTCCTGAAAGTACCCAAGTGTGTGTTGTGTGTGTGTTCTCGCTGCAGGATGGGTTGCAGGCCTTTAATACTTTATTTATTTAATAAATAAATACATAAATAATAATTTTTATTGTAACCATGTCTTGAAGCATTTGGTGTCAGACATCATTAGATCCATCATGAAAACCAACGGAGCAGGACGTGCTCTATGTACACTATCAGTCAAAACTTTGGATGCTCCTTCTAATTCCACAGTCGTTTCTGAAGTTTATTTCTCTCTACACTGTAAAACAACACTGAAGGCGTTTATCCAAAATACACAATAATCTCCTCTGAACAGTTGATATTGAGATGTATATCTGCTACTTCTGCTCTGTAAGGCTTCATAACAGCTCTAATCTGAGGTGCTGGTTGTTAATAGGTGATTTCTGAGGCTGGTGACTAAATGAACTTCTCCTCTGCAGCAGTAAGTTTTGGTCTTGCTTTCCTGGGAAGGTCTTCATGAGAGACAGTTTCATTATGGAGCTTGATGGGTTTTACAAAACACACTCGACACAATACTGTTCTTAAAAGAACTGTTCGAGCTGACCCTCAAGTCTTAAAATAACAAACTGACTGTTAGTGGTTGTGTTACTTAATTACCTGATTCCATATGCCATGGGTGTGGTTCCTCCACATTTCTGTTGAAAGTGAATTCTGTAGTTTAGTTCCAGTCTTCAGCCATTACCACTGAGAATTTGCTACCACTCGGATTTAGTACATTCTTTATTTTCTGAAAGAGCTACTTGATATTTTTTCGCTGCCACTATTAAGGGCGTAAAGATTTCTTTAAAAAAAATAAAAATAAAAAAGCTCTATCCTCATTATTTCCACCTCCACCATCACAACCATGCCCTGCTCTAGCAATTTCACCTAACGTTCTGTTGAAATGTGTTACCACCCATCACTGACGTTAGACCCGTGACTGGGAGAAAGTTTCACTTCCCACCACATTTGTCTCATTAGCTCGATCACTATAAGTCTCTGCTAAGAAAATTACATGAACGTTTTGTTTTTCTTTCTCTGTTCAACTAGTTCTCTAACTATGGCTCTTTTATTTCTGTCCCTGCCACCACTGATATTTAAAGAGCCTATTGTTAACTTCTCCTTTAGATGAACAAAAAGAAAGAAGAATGAAAATGGGTTCTTTTAATGGTATCTCGCTTTTTTCGGTTACACAATCGCGGCAGTGAAAACGAAGGCGATTTGTCTTAATGTCTCCCTGAGACAAAAGCAATGAATTCGCTGGTTAAATTGAAAGACACATGCATTCATAAACTAACTGGCTCGGTTACACCATCTCCAACAGCATTTACCATTCAATACATGGCCTCAGCCCATAACAAACAGAATGAACTAAAACTGTACATACAGTAGAGACCCTCGAGTGAAGCTAATCAACAGTGGATGCAATCATCTCACATACAGTATACAAGTTTGTTTTCTTAATGCCTGCATTCTGCTTCACGTGGATGAAATTTTGTCTGAAATGGTTTTAAGCGTATAAATTCCTAACCATCAAGAATTAAAATGCCATATGTTAAAAGATGATGATGTTCGCTGGCACAAATACACCAGTAATGCTTTACTTTTCCTCACCCACTCCTTACCAGTCTGTAACGTATGCTTGTCCCACTGACTCGTCTGTACTGCATTATCCTATATAGAGGGTCACAGGGGGCGTGGAGCCTATCACAGGAAACCTAGGGCACAAGTCGGGGAACACTCCAGACAGGGTGCCAATCCATCAGAGGGCACATACACCCACACACTCATTCACACACTATGGGCAATTTGGGAATGGCAGTTAGCCTGATCTGTGTGTCTTTGGACTGTGGGAGGAAACCGGAGTACCCGGAAGAAACCCACCAGTGGCGGCTGGTGCAAAAAAATGTTTAGGGTGGGGGGGGCACAAAAAAAATTTAGATTAAACTTTTAATACTCGCCTGTAAATAGCCATTTATCAGGTGATTAAGCATCATTACTACAAGTATAAAATAAAGGCCTGACTCACATCTCATCAGTCTCACAAAATACTCGTTGAGAATCACATGGTCCAATCACATGAGCCCAAATATTTAAAAACAATATTGATTGGCTAAGAACAAAAGTGGGAGGGTTCGGGCGCACAGTGCTCCGCCCCAAGGATGATTTGAACAGATCCAATCAGAGCTCAGCCTCAAGTCACGTGCTTTTCAAAGATTTCCATGCCTACATAGACACTCGTTTGTCTGGCGCCCTCGTTTGTCTGTGTTCACACAAATGAACATAATACAGTTTAGATTTTTTTAAATTGCAAATCAATTATATTAAGAAATACAGGAGTATTGTGACTAAATGACTTTATTTCATTATTAAAATAAATAATTATTATGTTAAGTAGCATTCTTCTCTGCCTAACTTTAAGGGGGGCGGCGCCCCTGCGCCCTGTATTGACTGGCCGCCACTGAAACCAACCAAGCACAGGGAGAACATGCAAACTCCATGCGCACAGAAGCGGGAATCGAAATTGGCCGGGTATCGAACCCTAAACCCTGGAGGTGCAAGGCGACAGTGCCTTGTCTCAACACCTGAAATATACTGTACTGCTCATATAAATAGACTTCCAAATTTTGTCCTGTTCTGTACTAATAAGAAGCCTTATTCTGATAATGCCTGGAAAAGCTACAAAAATCTTACCAGATGATAGTAAATTCAGAGAGGAATACCTGCAGTAAAGGTTTCCTGCCACTTGTGGATAAAATCTTTGGCACCCAGCATGGGGTAGCAGTGGACCAGGAAAAGTGATGATGATGATGGTTATACGTTAATCACAATTTGCTGTCCATTGTATCTTTCCTACAGACGATATGATTTTGTCAGTGTCTGGGGAAAAGATCTTTAACCTCAACCAATTCACCTTTGTGCAATTTCTCCCCATGCCGTCTGAATTCCCTGTGCTCACTGCCCCCCTGCTGTCCATGCCATTACCTCTGAAAAAAAAAGACTGAAAATAAATTAATAAATTTTAAAAAGCTGTCCACCACTGCACCTTTCTCTGCAGATGTCTGCACATTTGACATATACTTTAATTCCTTGCTTTTCACCCGCCTGTTCAACATCGTTCAGTACATTATCCTCCGCAGCGGGTCGGTCCGTGTCTGACTGCTCTGTGCGGCGTCTTGCTCCCGCACTGTAGGTCTTGCCGCTCACCTCACACTGCAACATGAGTAAAAGCTTTACATTGTGATGAATGAAACTGATATTCACATTTACTCTCTGTTGAGCTTAGATGCGCACTTTAGTGATTTTGCTTCAGATAAAGATCAAGAGCCCTGAGAGCCACGCTCCACACATCACTCTCACCTACAGTATTAACTCCCAACATGCACCAGAGAGAGAGAGAGAGAGCGCGTTACACATGTGCGAACACGAAACATATTAAAGTCAATTGAAAAATAGTTGTCAATTCACCCGTCAGGGTCAAACCACAGGAGGGCAGAACAGAGGTGAGTAATTCATAATTAATCACCTTTATACAGACAGATCAGGGGGTTAACACCTCTACAAGACTTACATTATGAATGAGACAAAGCTTTGTGCATTTACAGACTTGAAAAAAGGCAGACTATTCAGAGGTTCCAAGCTACAGGCAAGGATAATTAACAACCATAGCAACAGAGTAATGGAAACAGGAAGTACAGACCATATAAGGAAAATTAAGGACAAAACAAATCTTTGACTCAGTAATTTTTTTTTCCCTGTTTGGTGCATTTTAATTACAGATGCTATGCATTTGTCAGCATCCAGGGTAAGAAATCTTTAAGCTCGATCGATTTAACATAAGACAGCCATTTCCTTGAGTGTATAGGGATGAGGATTTCCCTTAAACTGCTGAACACTGATGTCTGATATGTCATCAAAATAATCTTCCTGCCATTCCTTCTCCTGCATAATGATCCAGATTTATTCCTAATCATTTGAAATCTTTTGATACCTATTTAACGTGAGGTTAATGGCACCAGCCAGGTAACAGGAAGCAGCAAATAAAGTAACGTTGGAGTATATGTGCTGAAGGATTGATTGGAGGAATCATTCAAGCCAAGGCCTTAGATTTGCTGCTTTATCATATATTCTGCACAGTATAGACTTCGGAAAATCTAAACTCTCAGTCTGTCATTGAATGCACAACTCAGACACAGATAATCAATGCTCGTCTTTGTACTTTGTTTGCTTGCTTGGTTTAAACATGGGATTAGTTTGAGAATTTCTCCGGCTGTGATCTTCCACACTGCATCTGCTCACGTTTACTGTGTTATTTGTTGCTTGTGTAAATGGCAGGAAGGTTTGCTCTGTTCTGCTTCACTTCGACCCTCAAGGCAGCATTGTGAGAGCAGTGTACAAAGCTACACGTGATTAGAATAAGGAGTAGAAAGTTTTTATCATTGATGAGTGTATTTTTTTCCCCTCAAATTTAACTTCTACATAATGAGCATACAGCACTTTCTACAGGAACTGATAAAGATTGAGTTACCTGATTGAAGCCCAGGACCAAGCATTTCCACATGCAACATATTGCGGGGGTTTATGTAAAGTGATGTACTGTAAAGCTAGCAAGATGTTTTTAGGTTCAAAGCTGAGTGAGCATGAAAGAGTTCAGCATTAAGTGTTCATGGTTGGGATTAAATCAGAAGCAAGAAGTACACTGGAATAAGACGGTGAATCTCATTTTTTTTACGATCAGCGTGGAGGTTTGCACTGTGGTCCCGCCCCTCCAGGGTCACGGGCTTGATTCCTTTCTTCGGCCTGTGGTATACCCTGCCTTTTGCCGTGTGTCGCCTGGATCAGGGCTCCTGGCCTCCTGCAACCCTGTACAGGATAAGTGCTATAGAGAGGGAGTGAGATTGTGAACTTGAGAAAATCTAAAAATAGAAAAATTAGACAATAATATTAATAATAATAATAATAAGAAGAAGGATTAAGGCAGCAAAATACAGCTCTTACATGTAAAACCACGCCTGAGCCAGAACTGCCATTTTGACGAGCAATATGTCTTATTTGAGTGCATGAAATAAACACCACTTATTAAAAAAATTCTATTCTGTGTACAGCCATGTCGATTTTCATCACAACAGCTCTCCCTCTAATGTGATTTTGCTCAATTATATACCAGTAAAAGGTGACAGGATCATGGGCACCCAAGGCTCATCCATGCCCATGGTGACCAAAGTCCAGCCTGTGTAACATAAATTGCTGATAAAGTCAGAACACCCAGGGCACCACAGCCTGCACTGTGTGAGGCTTAGCAGGCAAAGAGTTCAAAGTTGTTGATCCAGCCTTCAAATTCAACAGAACCCAATCCAATCGAGGACCCATGAAATGCACCGGACAAATAAGTCACAATCTGTGACGGCCCCACCTCAAAGCCCACAACACTCAAGGCATCCACTACTTACTGTATGTCCTGCTGCCAGACACAACAGCGCCCTCACAGAGAGTGTGTAGAGTCATCAAACAAGGAACCAGAGCTGCCGTGGTGGCACAAAGAGGAATGTTTTGTGTTGTAATGTTACTGTATGTCTGATTAGTGTACATAAAATTCACAATTCCATAATTTCACACTCTCAATGGAACTTAGAAATTTATTCCCAAATTATACTGATTACACGCATATGTAGCCATGCTCCGTAATCATAACTTTATTTAAAACACTGGTTGAGAAAAATGCATTTTTATTTAATTTAATACATTTATTTATTTTGAACTTGATCCTTTATGGAGGCAAAGTTCGAGCTTAGCCATCCTCCCTCACATAGTTCAGCGTTTCGCGGCTCTGACTCGAGTCTCAGCACAATCACACTTCACATTTTCAATCAGAAATGCCTCTATATTTACATAACCAAGTTACGTACAAATATTCATATAATAAATATTTCATGTGTTGCAAAATGCATATTTTATGAGTATACAGTATCTGAAACTGAGTACTACAAACCAAAACACTTAGTCTTACCATAATGAGTGACGGTTTCCTCCCAGGGAGCACACAGACAGCAGGACTGTTCAAAAATCCAGCTTGATTTCATTTCTCAGCGTCCGGGATTTTGTAGGAGTGCAAATCAACTGGAGGAAATTGTGACAGAAGACTGATGGGACAGTTGGATAGATCATCATATTGTTAATCTGGGTGTGCGCTGTCCTTGAAAGTGTTGTGGAGGGCAGCGGGTGCTTGGTAACGATCGGGAATATCCAGTGACTTGAGTTTCCAAACATACACAGTTATCTGATCTCTGGTCTGTTCAGTAAAATATGTGGGAGGTCTACATATTTTACCTGCAGTATTGTACCTATTCAGAATGATAGTAAATGGATATCATGATGAACTTTACAGCATTCCCAGCAGGAGTTTTACTAGAAAGTTGAAAAATCTTACTTTTAGCACCACTCTAGAGATGAATCTACTTCTGATGTTTATCCGTTTGCTTTTCTGGTTTGTTTGCTTTCTTTGATTATCACTATCCTTATATAATGCTGGACTCACCTAATACTCCCAACTCTTAAATGTTTCAATCTGGGACTACTAAAAACCAAAGAAAACACTAACCAACTTGGAATTTCTGCTTGGAAATGTGAAAAATAAATCCCTGTGAATAGTTAACAGGAAATAAAATATCACTTCACCATTATAAATAGTAGAATTTAATTTAGAAGAAATCAACACAGACACACTAGGCTGGAGCCACACTTCACAAATTGAGACAGAACTTTGTACAGGATTCAAAATGGTGCAGAGTCCTAGTCTGCACCAGTCAGCATAAGTTGTGGCCAGTTGGCGTGACAAATTGGCTCAGAATTCTGGATGTCAGACTCCTCCTCACATGAGTCGCAGTACATCAAACATGTTTGATTGCTCAGAGCTGACTCTTGACCGGTGGGTGGCCTGCCTAATGTACACAGGCCCCCACCCGACCGGGAATGTGCACCGTCAATACCCAGTGAAGATCGAGGAGACGGGATCATGGGCAGGATTTTTTAAATCCAAAATTAAACAAACAAATAAATAGATAAATAAATAAATAAATAAATGTCATCGGGCACTTGGACCATGACCTGGAATTTTTTACATTTTTTACTTCAAATGTTGTGTTTTTATTATATTATTTTAGATTTTACTTAAAGAACATGGTGATTTCCATGCCATTTAAGGAAGCCAAATGCATAACCCTCTCGGAACCTTTTAGGGGCAGGCTTTTACACATTTAGTATTAAGAGCACCAAAGCCAAAAAACAAGCTTCTGTAAGCTCAAAAAAATCTTTCTCAGCACAGATGGTGGCACATATTTAAAGTGCTTGTTTGTTTGTTAGTTTTTCGTCTTTATCTTACTGTAAAAGTTTAATCTTGTTCTCATGAGAGTTTGGTCTGTTCACTTGGCCAAATCATGTAGCTTATGATCCGTCATCTGGCACATTCATTAAGTGCAAGATCCACCATTTTTGAGTCATCATGAAAAATGTTAAATATCTGTGGAGACCAGTGTAAACGCCAAGTCTTTTCAAAAATCTTTCATAAGTCAAGGAAAGCCTTGAAGTGTGTCCCCAGCCTTAGTTGGCTAAATCCATAACATTAGCCAGACACTTCACCCAAACGTGCCAAACGTTACTTCTTAAGTTCAAAGCAGCATTATTCTGTTTCCTGATCACCTGATCCTTAGATCTGATTATTTTTTTTGATCCCTGTATTTGCATCCAGACCTGTGTAAGATTAAAGACAGAATTCCTCCTTCTTTTGTTTTATTACTCACCTATGATATTCATATCTGTATCCAAATCAAGCGCCAAGAGCCACAACATTACATAACTCCACCCAACTGATTACTGAATGCACCCGTTAGCTGTCAAATCCTTCTTTAGTTCATTAGTGGATATACGTGTAGAAGTACTATGGCTTATAATCTTTGTGAGGTTTTGTGTTTTAGAGGATTGTTTTTCAGTTTCCTCTTTCTGGTTTCACCTTCGCAACGGCTGTAATTTTATTATTTTTTTCTTTCTTGTGCTGAATACATCTGACTCATATTCAACGTCCTCCACTTCATGACACATAGACAAGACTTGGGATTAAATATACTGTATACTGCCAAAATAAAGCTTTGTGCATCCAGTGGAAGCGGAGGGCCTTTCCCTTTATGGTCTACGCTATAAGGGAAATACTAGCGGTATTGCCCAAGGTCTTGTTTGTCCGTTTTGATATGTGCAAGTTATTCATTCACTGGTCAAGCTGGGATATTTTACCTGTCACATTAGCATACAGTACATAATCCCTCCATGAACACTTTCATCCATGCGAAAGATTAACTGTCTGACATTCGAGAGTTGAGAAGGCTTATTGACAATCTCTCCTGCACTCTGCCACCAGAGAGTTAAATATCACATTACTTGGCATCATAGGACTTGTGTTTTTATCAGCACATTCGAATAAATTATGCCATTGCACATCAATACATGTCACAATGCGGGAATTCTTCTTTGACTCTGAAATACATTTTCTTTTTTTTTTTTTTATGAGAGATGAGATTGTTTCTTGCTACTTTCTTCCTCCAACACAGGTAAAACACTGTGGATATAGCCTTCCAAGTATAGTAGTGGATGGAATTCTGTGCTGTGTTTTTCTTTAGTTTCTTGTAATTTCCTGTACAATTTTTACCTTAGGAGCTATTTTTAGGACCAAGATGTTTCGGGAATCATTTTTATCTTTTCTAAGATTTAGTCCTAAATTTAAGAGGAAATTCCAATTCTGAAATGTCATAATTCTAAGAATTTTCTTAGAATTTTGTCAGTAGGAGTAACTTTTAGACTTAAGAAGCTTTGTGAATAGCTGTTCGTTTGGCTCTGTTCAGACTGGCAGTGAAAATCTGACTATCTGCCTTGGTTGTTGTGGTAATGACACTTAGTGTTCTCCATTTTTATACTGTGGTTTAGCCATCCACTCTTCCTGAAAACATTTAGTTGCACAGAACATTAAAGGCATAGCTTTTAAATACTCAGAGATAATAGTGCCAAAAATCAATAAAAACCATATGTGACCTCAAATATTGGAACTTAACTTTCTAATTTGATTAGAACTTTCTAATTTGATTCTTCTTGATTGTTTTTCAATGATGGGTCCATGTCCACACCATGTGATGTTGGGTTGTGAGTGACATAATGGACAGTTTTAAATCTTATTGTAACCTACCTTTGGAGGGGCCTCTCCCAGGAGACTTAGGGCACATGCAAACACCACACACAGACATGGGTCATAATCAAACCCGGAACATGGAGATGTGAGGCCACAGTGCTAACCACTACGTTTCTGGCACTTAATCCCTGTGGTTCGAACCTCGCTATGGCCCTGTATGCTACTGTATTCTCTGGCAACAGGTCAATTAGCCTAGCATAATAGTGCATAGCTAAGCATCTTTCTCACCATGTTACAGCAAAACTACTAACTGCGTGCTTTTCATGTTACCACCACAGATTCTCAACACACTTATGTCTTACTCAAGGGTATTTACATCTCATTTGGGGGAATATTAACCCACCTGTAGTTAAGAGCAAAGAGGCACAAAACCTTAGCTTGTGTTTAGCTTGGCTTCAGAACTTAATCAGCAGCACCTGTCCTCTGTGCGATTTTAGGATCCTCCATAACGATCAGTGCTATCTAGTGACCTGTTTGATAGTGTTCACAGTTGACCACAAAGCGCAAAGAATTTAACATTTATTGTGCTTACTACTGTGTTTACTGAACCAACGTTGGGCCAACCTATCTTTGGCCCCACCAATAGGCCAACAGTGGGCCAACGGACAAAATGACATTGGGCCAACCACTGATGCCAACATGGGCCCAGTGTATGCACTGCCTATGGTCCAACATTGGGCCGACGTCAGAGCACTGACAAAAGGTTATGTTGGGCCAACAAAGTAGTGCTATCTGGGAGCTAATAGCCAGGTTGCTTGACCCTTCAGATTTTCATAATTTTACACAGATAAGCAGAAAAATTGGGACCAGTACCTGCCATGCCCAACTGAACCCTCTCCAGTGTGTGCTTGGATCTTTCAGGCGTTTGTTGCCTTGTACCATAACCATCACTAATAATCTAGCTGTTGAAAACTGCTTTCGTGGATGTGAATAAGTATCTAAGGCCAACTTGGTGGTCTTGAAGTCACTCAAAAAAAATAGGTTTGAATTAGGTTTAACCTAAGTTTAACCTGCCCCAATAGAGCTCCCAAACCCTGACATTCAATCTCAGAACCCATGAAAGAAAGCAGAAAGGAACCTTAGCTACATTTCCCAAGCTCCCCAAGTGTCAGTCTGTATAATCTTTAGCCCAGAGGAGAGAAGATGGATTCCTGCTCATGACATTTTTGATTCCAGGTTGTCATAAGAAACTCCTGCCTCATATTATAGATATAGACTCAAGATCAGCTCCTAGAGTAAGCCCAAAGGGTTTGTTACACCACAAAAATTTCTTCCTAGAAGAAACATCACTGATTCGTGAAATAAACTTAACCACCCAGAATCCCCAGGCAGTTAGGGAAATCTGCAGTATGACTGGACATGGTTTATAGACACCCTAGATAAATCACATTTCCAGTTTTATACATTGATATTGATTTGCTTTTTGTCTATCTCCAAATGCAAAGCATTTCTTTCTCCAAAAGTTTTTCCTCTGACTTGATTTGTTTTTATGTAATTAATACATCTTAATGGGTTTTCAGTATATTTTTTTTTACAATGGAACACAATAACAATGGATGAGTTCAGTTATAATGGCGCTTTTTTTTTTTTTTTACTTTTTTTCTCTCTAAAAAAATCAAAATGTGGCTGTCTGTGCCAGGAGGAAAATCCATGTAAAGTGAAACATGTACAGTACAGTGTGCAACTGTGTAAAAACTACTCATTACAATGCAGGAAACAATGTTAAATGCATCATATACAAAAGAACATACAGCATGAATGAAATTTAACTGATCTAAGGTCAAGCTGGAGTATGTGCTTCAAATGATGGGAAATAGTATAAAATTGCCCAGGTACAAGTGCTAAAAGAACAATATGGTGTTCAACATCCAAAAGCACATACGGAAAATAACTCATTTGTAAGCATAACCAGTACACAAGTTCTGTAAAAGTAGAAATACTCAACGTAAACTTTTACTAAAGTAAAAATAGAACTCTCCATTTACATGTTTACTTGGTTAAAAGTACAAGAGTACTTACGTTCATATTTACTTAAGTATCAAAAATCCTGGGCTTTTAATGGCTGACGATAACCTTGAAGTCATAGTAGAAGAGTCCTCCAGGTGGTGATATTTCTGCTTCAAGCTCTCGTTATGTAATGCAAAGCTACACACAAAAAGAATGAAGTAGAAAGTACAGATATCTGTTGTAGTATTCAATGGAATAAAAGTAAAGTGTATGCAGTAATAAAACTAAAGTACAGTACAGAAACATGAAATATGTACTTAACCCTTAGGAGTCTGAGGGTGCCTGAAGAAGTTCTGACATGTCCTGATATTAGTATATTTTCAGTTACTTATAAACATATAAATGTCTAAAGGCTAACTACACTGTATTCAGCACAAGCTGGGTTATATATATGAGCAGTGTGTGTGTACAAGCTTGTATTTTTCAGAAAACAACAGTTATGCGTGATTATTGGAAACAACAAAAAAATATCATTAAAATAAGTTGACATTTGTTTATATATATATATATATATATATATATATATATATATATATATATATATATATATATATATATATATATATATATATATATATATTTTAATTTTTGTGGTTACCTAGATCTTGTAGTCTAGAGTTTTTACTTCAAAATGATGTGCTAATCATCTTGATCACTCATTCACAAAAAATATATTCATTTATGTATATTCAATATACATTTTCTAAAACACTTTTTGTTTTGGAAAGGCCGTATGTGAGGAGGCGTGAATGATCATGAATAATGCTCTACTTCACACCAGAGAAGACAAAGACTCAAATAATTTCAGGACAAAAACATATTTTTTGTTTGTAGTTTACTTAGAATATAGTTAACTGACCGGCAGAATACCTCACTCTTATACCCTATACATAACCTACTCACTAACATAGTGCAAAGAAAATGTTCAGGATTGAATGGAGACAGACACAGATCATCTTACACACGTGGACAAAATTGTTGGTACCCTTCGGTCAATGACAGAAAAACTCACAATGGTCACAGAAATAACTTTAATCTGACAAAAGTAATAATAAATAAGAATTCTGTGAATGTTAACCAATGAAAGTCAGACATTGCTTTTCAACCATGCTTCAACGGGATTATAAAAAAAAATAAAAAATGAACTCACGGAACAGGCCTGGACAAAAATGATGGTACCCCTAACTTAATAGTTTGTTGCACAACCTTTTGAGGCAATCACTGCAATCAAACGATTCCTGTAACTGTCAATGAGACTTCTGCACCTCTCTGCAGGTATTTTGGCCCACTCCTCATGAGCAAGCTGCTCCAGTTGTTTCCGGTTTGAAGGGTGCCTTTCCCAGACAGCATGTTTCAGCTCCTTCCAAAGATGCTCAATAGAATTGAGGTCAGGGCTCATAGAAGGCCACTTTAGAATAGTCCAATGTTTTCCTCTTAGCCATTCTTGGGTTTTTAGCTGTGTGTTTTGGGTCATTGTCCTGTTCCAAGACCCATGACCTGCGACTGAGACCCAGCTTTCTGACACTGGCCAGCACATTTCTCTCTAGAATCCCTTGATAGTCTTGAGATTTCATTGTACCCTGCACAGATTCAAGACACCCTGTGCCAGATGCAGCAAAGCAGCCCCAGAACATAACAGAGCCTCCTCCATATTTCACAGTAGGGACAGTGTTCTTTTCTTGATATGCTTCATTTTTCTGTCTGTGAACATAGAGCTGATGTGCCTTGGCAAAAAGTTCCATTTTTGTCTCATCTATCCATAGGACATTCTCCCAGAAGCTTTGTGGCTTGTCAACATGTAGTTTGGCATATTCCAGTCTGGCTTTTTTATGATTTGTTTTCAACAATGGTGTCCTCCTTGGTCGTCTCCCATGTAGTCCACTTTGGCTCAAACAACGACGGATGGTGCGATCTGACACTGATGTTCCTTGAGCATGAAGTTCACCTTGGATCTCTTTAGAAGACTTTCTGGGCTCTTTTGTTACCATTCGGATTATCCGTCTCTTTGATTTGTCATCAATGTTCCTCCTGTGGCCACGTCCAGGGAGGTTGGCTACAGTCCCATGGATCTTAAATTTCTGAATAATATGTGCAACTGTAGTCACAGGAACATCTAGCTGCTTGGAAATGGTAGCCTTTACCTTTAACATGCTTGTCTATAATTTTCTTTCTAATTTTCTGAGACAACTCTTTCCTTCGCTTCCTCTGGTCCATGTTGAGTGTGGTACATACCATGTCACCAAACCACACAGTGACTACCTGGAGCCCTATATATAGGCCCACTGACTGATTACAAGATTGCAGACACCTGTGATGCTAATTAGTGGACACACCTTGAATTAACATGTCCCTTTGGTCACATTATTTTCAGTATTTTCTAGGGGTACCATAATTTTTGTCCAGGCCTGTTCCATGAGTTTATTTTTTAAAGTAATTCTGTTGAAGCATGGTTGAAAAGCAATGTCTGACTTTCATTGGTTAACATTCATAGAATTTTTATAAATTATTACTTTTGTCAGATTAAAGTTATTTATGTGACCATTGTGAGTTTTTCTTTCATTGACCGAAGGGTACCAACAATTTTGTCCATGTGTGTATACACAGAAGCTAAATTTATGGCATAAATATGGCCGTACAAAATAAAATGCCACTCCTACACCACAGTCATATATCTATGTGCCACTTTCAAAAAGCACTTCATGTTTAACTGAAAACAGAAGTGAACATTACATACCTGGCTTTTCCATGGTGTTTTTTGGTTCTTACCATACACTCTTTACACTGCACACAGACCCTGTTACTAGTTGGAGCAACATTTCTGTAAACCGAGGTCAGTCCATGTGCTGGTTGTACACAGTCACAGATACAGAAAGGTGCTTATTGTGTGCCCATCAACTTTAAAATGACCAAAATCCAGATCCCTTCCATCCAGAATACAGACCCCTTGATTTCTATCAAACAGGTGACTGATAAGTTTCACTGTAACAACTGTTTATAAAAAAAAAGAAAAACACAACATGAGCATGATAACACAATAAAATAAACTACTGTATATCATCATCAATGACCATGTATAAAGACAACATAAGCTTTTGTAATGTCATACAACAAATACAAAAAAGCGGGGGGCTTTTTATCCTTACATCTGAATATCAATAAGCTACATGAGGTAGTATTTTAGCCACCGGGAGCTAAAGTGTTTGTGCTAAATAACATCATAGATAGCAGGGTCATAAGCTAACCAAAAACTGAACCAAATAGCTACCGTAAGCTAAAGGTATCCAAAAATGGGTAAAATAAATTGGAATATTTACACCACAACTGATACAGACAACCATCACATAAGGCATTAGCATAGCCACCGGGAGCTAGCAGGTTTGTGCTAAGCTACATAAGGCAGTATGGTAGCCCGAATAGCAGTGTTTTCTATGTGCTACCCGAAACTATGTATGTAAAAATAAAATGAGATGAGATTTATATGATCAGAATAAGGATTATATGAGACTTAATAACTCACCCATGGTAACAGCTTGCTGGAAACTCTTTACATCACACCCGTTTTCTGTCGGAGTTTCAGTGTCGTTCTGAAGAAAAGCTAAACTCCTCCCACCGTCCAGAACATTCTGTAGAGCTTCAGAAACCTGTACAGCGCGTCACATCTTTCACACGTGCAGGAAACTCACTGAATCTGTGTGTGTGTGTGTGTGTGTGTCTGGTTTGTGTGTGCGCGCGTGCAGGGGGCGTGGTCTTGTATGTAGCGTGCTTCTACAGCAGTTTTCCCTGTGAATGGAATGTGGGCGTGTCCTGTGGGCGTGTCCTGCCTCCGGTCATTATCAGATAATGAAGTGCGACGGAAAGACTCTGCCTCTCCTCGGATTCATACGGATTACATAAAATCAGAATATTTATATTTTTTAATTTAACTTTCTTTGTTTAAAAGTAGACCCTTTAAGCTTTAAATAGATGTATTTCTCATGTCGGTGTGTGAAGTATTCGCGGAGTTTCAGTTAATTTTAGTGACGGGTTTCAGAAAGATATTCACGGAGACTGAGGCGGCTGAAAGCGCACCGTGTTTATTTTCTTAATTTTACAAAAGCACAATGTTTTGTTCATATAGTGAGTATACATACATAAAAGTAGACCCTTTGCAGATTTAAATGATGTACTGCACTTATATATATGATAAAAAATGACGGATCATTTTAAGTTATTTTTATGGTTACCAGAAAAAAAATGCACTTGGACCCGCCGGCGGCTCCGCCGACTCCTAATTTAATACATTAATTTTGTTATTGTACTTAAGTTACCTTCCACCTCTGAGAATAACTTACTGTATATCCATTGTGTGTGTGTGTGTGTGTGTGTGTGTGTATGTGTGCAGACGATCGGGCCGAAAGAGGGCTGGCAGGTGTACAGTTCAGCTCAGGATGCAGACGGTCGTTGTATCTGCACCGTAGTCGCCCCTGAGCAGAACCTCTGTTCCAGAGATGCCAAGAGTAGGCAATTACGCCAACTGCTGGAGAAGGTACAACACACACACACACACACAAAATGACATGCTGTTAGACAATTTAGATTTGCCAAAAGCAAGGGAGACTCCGTGAATTCTGATATCATGAATAAATTGGATGCAATGAATTTGCCTATCATTCCGAGGTAATATTTGCGGATTCAAAATAGTGCGAATGAAAGATGCAGAAGAAAAATTCCTGTACAGCACATAGCATCTCAGAGATGTGAAAGTAAAATTAATGCAAATGTGTTATCAGTTTGAAATATCTGTATAATAGTTTGAAATGTTAATGAGTTTGTGAGAGTCCCAAGACATGGAGGACAAACACATGGATCACATTTTTCAGACAAACAGACATAAAATAACCAAATTTATTGTTGTGATGAGGAATTTGTTCACATGGTCCGTTCTGCATCACGGAAGCATCTGTGATGAGTATGTGATCTGAAATTTTAAGATGTCATCACTTATGCACTTAAATTTACATTTGCTCATGTGGCTTATGGTTTTATCCAAAGTGACTTTCAACTGAGAAAAATCAGGGTTAAAGCTTTGCTCTAGAACCCAACAGTGGCAGCTTGTCAGTCCTGGGCTTTAAACTCAGCACCTTCCTATCAGAATCCCAACACCCTTTAACCACTGATCACCTTAGAAAGTGAACACAAAGTGCTTGACTCATTCATGCGCAAACTGCTCATCTTCACCTCTTTGACTACAGAGGACGATACTCCAGCTCACTGATATGATCTCACAATCATCCATAAACCCACTAAGGCAATACATGTCGGCTGTTGCAGACACACCTTCCAGAAAATCAGTCAGACCAACAGGGACAGTTTCAGTGACAGCATGGATATCAAAGTGCAGTCATGCCCAACTGGCTGAGGTCCAGAAGGAGATTGCAAAAGCAATGCAATATACTTGGGGGGAGAAATGCATTAAAGGTTTTAGGAAATTCCCTTGAAGGTTTCTGCAACCAGCAATGAAATGCATGATATCTTCAGAGGTGAAAATGATCCTAGTTCCACACTTACTAAGAACAGAAGTTTTATCGTGTATGTATCATACACTGGTTATCTGCACTATTATGCATACACAAAGAACAGTCATTAAAAGACAGATAGAAAACACAGTTTGTGTCACTTTCAAACAGCAAGTACAGATGTTACACTTTGGTTCAATTCGTCCATGTTTTCATTTTGTTTTATTTTAATTGGCTGCTTATTTTCTACTCAAACTATTTTCTCCAAGCCTGTCATTCGCCTTACCAATATGTCAATGAAATTAGCTTAAATAATATGACCTTAATGCACACTTAATCAGGCAGGTTTACTGTCTGTAATCTCTTGACAAAATTGTGACTGGTTACATTTATGAATCTACAGTCTGTTCTAGCCTTACTTCTTCATATTATTATGTACTGATGACCATTGGTGGCATCATTTGTTAACAATAAATAAGACAACATTCACTCATCGGCTACCTCAGGCATACCTTTAGGCATGTAGACATGGTCAGGAGAAGCTGCTGAAGTTCAACCTGAGCATCAGAATGGGGAAGAAAGGTGATTTACATGACTTTGAATGCTGCATGGTTGCTCGTGCCAGATGGACTGGTTTGACTATTTCCAAATCTGTTGATCTCCTGCGATTTTCACAAATCCATCTCTAGGGTTGAGAGCAAATGGTCTAAAAAAGAGAAAATAACCTGTGAGGACAGTTCTCTGGGAGAAAATGCCTGGTTGATACCATAGGACAGAGGAGAATGGCTGGTGGGAGCTGATAGAAGGGCTGAGAGAGATATCTTGTTATAACCAAGGCATGCTGAAGAGGATCTCTGAATATACAACACATCAAACCATGAAGCAGATGTGCTTCAGCAGCAGAAGCCCAGGTGCCACTCCTGTCAGCTGAGAACAGGAAACTGAGGCTACAGTTGGACATGGACTCACCAAAATTGGACGGAAGATTGGAAAAACATTGCCTGATGGTCTGATGAGTCTTGATTTCTGTTGTGACATTCGGAAACTAGAGTCAGAATTTGGTGTAAACATCATGAAAGCATCGATTCATGCTGCCTTATATCAATGGTACAGCCTGCTCGTGGTTGTGTAATGGCGTGGGGAAGGGGCTTTTTTTGGCACATTTTGGGCATGGTTTAAATACCTGAGTATTGTTGTTGACCTTGTTCATCCCTTTAAGATAAAATCATCTCACACAACATATTTCTTTAACATAACAGTGAGGTTAGTGTACTCACACAGCCTCCACTGTCACCAGATCTTAATTCAATAGAGCACAATCGATGACTGAATTCAATAGATGGAACTGGAGATTTGCATCATGGATGTGCACCCAACAAATCTCCAGCAACTTTGTGATGCTGTCATGTCAATATGGACCAAAATCTCTAAGAAATGTTTCTAGCACCTTTTTGAGTCTATGGCTTAGTACTAACAGAGATCAAGAGGTGCAAGTTGACTTTTCAAGAACACAGATTTTACATTTAGCAGATGCTTTATCCAGAGCAACTTACATTTTTATCTCATTATACATATGAGCACATGAAGGTTAAGGGCCCAACAGTGGCAAGTTGGTGCTTGAGGGGTTTGAACCTCGGACTTTTCAAACCATAGTCCATTGCCTCGATCACTGAGCTACACCTAGCCCTAGAACACAGACTGCTCAGACACAAACCCCCCAACTGGACATAATAGGTAATGACCACAGATCTATTCACTAACAACAGTAATGGCTATGTGGTCATATTAGTTATAGTTTTTTTTTTACTTGACAAACTTTACAACACCACATCCATGCACAAGTGTAGAACAGGTTTCACCAAGGAGTGCATACCTGAAACAGCCAAATCCAACAATGGCCCTCAGTCAGAGTACAAGGGTTTTGTTATCTTGGCTCTTTCATGTCACCATCATGCAGCATAGACTGTCCACAAAGTAACGGGATATCAGAGTAAGAAATACTATTAAAGGCAACAGCAGATTTTTTTTTTCTGTCTTCAGGAATATCACCTGCACATTTACATCACACCACATTAGCATCCATATATACAACATACCAAAATCCAAGATATGACAGGTCAGCCAAATCACTTTCACAGCTACAGCCTGATGAGTGTCAGAATACAACTCGATGCTACATGCTATTGCAAGGTAGCGGCTGTCAGCCAACCAGCACACAACTTCAGAAGAGGATCAGGTGTATGTGGAAAACCTTGACACTGAGATAGTGACAAGTATGAACCTGAGCAGAGATGAGGAATAATGATACACACATACACACAGTATATTTCTGTGAAGGTGCAAGCCAAGTTAAAATGGTACTGGCATTTTTAATCAATGTGGGTTATATCACTGACAACATGGTGCTTGACTCATCCAAGTAAAGTGTTTTTCACAAAACAAGACAGAATCCAATTCTTAAGGAAAAAAAGGAATAAAAGTGGAAAAGTTTGAATACACAATGGAAAACCAGTCGTTCCTGTGAACATTCAGCAAGTGGAACAGCTGATCTTTTAAAATCAACGGCTAACCTGTCGCCATCTTGAGGAAGAGACGCATCAGTCTGTGTGAACTGTACACACAATCATTCACCAACACCACTTGTACATTACAGCAACTTGAGTTATTGTCATATCACCCGTACAGTCCTGACCACGCTCCGAGGCATTTCCATATGTTTAGTCCATTAAAGACGTTCCTGCGAGGCCAGTATTTCAGACGTGGAGCAGGCAATCCAATCGTGGCTCCGGCATACTGAGAAAACTTTCTACCATAATGGTGTTCGAGTACTAGTGAAACACTGGGAGAAGTGCATTAGTGTAGTTTTTACTCTCAGAACTGTGTTCTGATATTCTGTACAATCAAGAGTCCTGCTTTGACTTGAATGGCCCTTGTATAAAACATATTTTCAATAAATTGCACAGTATTTTATAAGAAGCAACTCTGTCATTGTGTCATTGCATAAATATGTTTCGAATTGCATAAACATAATCAAACTTTCACTGAGTTTAGTTGGAGTCAATATTCTTTATCATTTAAAGAGTAATGCCCTCTCAGCTCAGGGAATCATGGTAAAAAATGTCATTTTCTTACTAGGACTGGCAGGCAAAGAGGCCAAGCCTTCTTCACTGAGACTTATGGGAACAAGAGCCATGGCTCCTTCAGTAGATCTGGCAGGCACAGTTGCATTGCTGCCTGGTCAGGGGAGTTTCTTCCAATGTATCAGTCTCATTACTGTAGAAGTCCAATGCTTAATAGCTACATTATTGATTAATGCAGGTACTTAATTTAGCAGATCTGTACAATATGCTAATAATATCACTGATATTTCTTAACGGCTCTGTATTCTTTAAATCCCCTGAATGAGTCCTTGCTTCTGATTTATGGATTCTCTAAGCTGCCACCTGAGAAACGAGGCCCGCTGTAAGATAAGGTGAAAACACTTAAGATGGCCAAAGGCTGTTCATCACGTCAGATATTCACACATTTGTTAATGCAGGAGAATTGCAAAAGAAGCACTGGCTCATGTGCATTAGGCAGAGGAACGTGCAATACTTCAAAAATATTATCATGATATTCAAAATCAAGACGGTTGAACAAGATTATTAATCAAATGTACAGGTTGGTTGTTACACAAAATGTATTGATTCGTCTACTCTGGTTATTGTACCTAATTAATGGATTTTACAGAAACGCCTTGTAAATCTTGTTCTAATCGTTTGTTTTATTCTTTTTCTGGAAACTGAAATGACATTGTGTTTCTGCAAAACCACTGCGCCATGATACAGAATCACGTTTCTCAGACAATCCACATAATCTACGCCTAATGACAAATAGATTTAAAAAGTGTTATTTAACAAAGAAAACATATCTAATCCCTGATGAGATTAATGCATTTAAACATTCATTAAATGAGACATTTATTTAATTTATTTAACATTTATTTAGGGAAGTAGTCTCCAGCTTCAGCATTAAAGCTGTAACATTAGTATACTGTAGCTCTAACTGTAATATTTTTCACCATATTCAGGCAAACCTGGTAAACCAGTTTCAGGGAAAGCTGCTACTGTATATCAAGATGTTTTGTGGACTTTTCACAATAATTCTTGTAAATAGACAATAGAGTTTAAAAAAAAAACACAACACATAGAGTAAATCTTCCCTGTCACACAATGTTAATGCTCTGATCATTTACCCTGTTTGTTGATGTCTTCCCTGGTGACCTTTTTTTCCATTTTGAAGTGACCTTTGTTTATGAAAAAAATACCTGCATGCTAAATAAAAGTTATTAAAATCTATGCATCAATCAAGGAAGCAATGCATTTTCCGAGTTCAGTTTGCTAGCTCAGCTATTCAAACCTTGCTTTAAAGGGAAAGAGATTCATTTTTATACCTAGTCATAACCAGCATCTTACTCGCTAATGGTTATATCCACAGATGCATCTTATCCCAAACCCCCACCCTGGTAATTTGTACCCACAGTCCACTGTTTTTCCACATTGACCACGGCTGGATAAATGTGTGACAAACCGAACGAGTCATGCTGGAGAATATTAAGCTCTGTAAGAGCAGAGCAGTACTCTGTATTGCATTGTGGTATTTTCTGGGCTCGAACATGCCTGATTCAGCTCTCCCTGATGAATTAGTGCCTTAGAGAATGAAATAGAGTGCCAGAGGACTGATGGGAATTGATAAATGGCGCTACGTGCTAACGTGCAGTGACGGATGACGCAGGTGCAGAACATGTCGCAGTCGATTGAAGTGCTGAACCTGCGCACTCAGCGGGACTTCCAATACGTCATGAAGATGGAGAACCAGATGAAGGGGCTCAGGACAAAGTTCAGACAGATCGAGGAAGACCGCAAGTCCGTCATGGCCAGAAACTTTAAGGTAAACTTCATATATTAGCCAGTGGATCATGAATAAACTGTCAATTCAATTCCATAATTATTTTTAGTCATTGCCATTTCTAATACGATTCACTAAAACTAAAACGTTTAGTGTTTGATTTATTTTAAGCATATCATACAGATTTATAAAGTACTTAATACTATTTAAAGTGTCTAGTAAATATTTCAATGATTTGTAACTTGTGTTGTTGATTGTTTGTATCTCTTGAACAAATCTATACTTTTTTTGTCCTATCAATCTTCTGATCCACACTTCAGTCTAACCAGTTTTTATGGAAGATAAAAGCAATTTTTGTTTCTGCAACAGCTGTGCTTTATTGTTGAAAAATTTGGTCAAATTTGATTATTAATTTGATTCAGACTCATCGCTTAAACCTTATTAAACCTTATTTGCAAACAGCCAAGTAGAACAAAAAAAAAATATTGTCACCTTCAAATTATATAGGTTAGGTCAATCTGTGTGTGCGCATGTGCTTTGCAATGAGTTGGCATCCCATCCATGGTGTACGCCACCTTGTGCCCCAAGATCCCTGTGCTAGCTTCCAGGCTGCCTCTGTGTCTGTACAGGGTAAGATGGTGGGAAATGGTAAGATGAATAATTGTCTATGTATATTACAAACTGAATTAAAAAAAGAAATTACACAACAAATTATGCAAAATTTTAGAGTAAATTCTTTTGGGCTGCATCAAGCAAAGAAAACAACTAAGGAGATTACTGGAACTGGGTTACGAACCCTTCCACACATTATTAAAACCTGCAAGGATGGTGCTGAACCGTCAACTTTGTTGACGGTTCAGGCTGTAAAAAAATCATAAATGGAGATTATTTATACACTTGATGAAGTTGCATTGTAAAAAAGTTAACAGTAAAAACAAAGTTATGTTTAATTTTAAAAGTAAAAGCATTTCTGTACTCACAAAATGTGATGAGAACTCACAGGATTGGGACTTAAAAGTTGTGTGTTTATTAAAAAAAAAAAAAAAACACACATTTTAGTGAGACTCATCAGAAAAAAGGCTTCAGTTCGCTCGGGAGTGTTCAGTTTATTCCAGAGCGATGGGCGCGTCAGGGTAAGAAGGGAAGCACATGACATGGACAAGTGTCCACTGTACAAGTCTCTGGAGACAGTGTTATGATCTGGGGTTGCTTCAGTCGCTCAGGTCGAGACTCAGCAACGTTATGTGGCAATAAAATGAAGTCAGCTGACCACCTGAATGTACTGAATGACCAGGTTATCACATCTATGGAGGTTTTCTTCCCTGATGGCATGGGACATATTCCAGGACTCAGGGTGTGAAGGAGTGGTTCTGGGAGCACGAGGAATCAATTTCTGGCCACCACAGTGTGTGTGTAATGGAAGCTAAATGTGACTGAATGAAATCTTAGAGTGTGCAACTTTTTTGTAGCCATGCAGTGTATTTTACAGCACAGTGAAATTCGTTTCTTCGCTTATCCCAGCTTGTTAGGAAGCTCCATCTCTAGATCCAATTTTTCAAGGTCGACACAGATATAAACCAATAAGAGCCTCGTAAATAAACAGAAACTAATTTAAGCTGCTATTGCGGTGCACCTGACTTTAGCATCCAGTGTGCGGTGATGCATATTGTGGCTGCATGCGGTGATAAATCTGACCTCTGAATGATAAACCCACCCACAGACTTCAGCATGGTAATGAAAGCATGCCTGTGGAGCACAACGCTATGGTAAGAGCTCAGAGGACATATGTTTCCACAATCATTAAACTGCTGTACAGAAGGAAACTATATTTAATTTTTGTAAAGGAAATCAATAGGCTCATGAGATCACTTATATCCTCATGTTGAGGCAGTGTACAGTATGTCCTGTCAGCCTTTCAGTGCAGGTACTTAGGGTAGAGACTTAGAGTACTTTGGTCTCTTTTATCAACAAAATCTATTTGGTTATATTTGCATTAGAAACTAATTTAATGCAATGAATTTTAATGCTTAGTGGAGAAGTTATCAACTGCCTGTATGCAGTCTGAGATTGCATAGTGAGAAAGGTATTTCATCAGACTGAACCAAGTGCTTTAAAAATACCATAAATATCACCAATGCATGGAAGAAAACTGGCTGGAGCTCACCTACTGCACTCCAGTTTTTTTTTTTTTTTTTTTTTGTAGCAGATCCTCTGCTGAAGCTTGGTGAGGTCAATTACAAGCCTTAATGAACATTAATCAGGCAAATGTTCACCGGGATAGGAAAGAGTTTTCAAAGGCTTGACATATATTTATTCTCTTCTCTCCACTGATTACTACTGTATAGACAGTAAGGTAAAAACAACAAGGAACACAGAATATTTAAAACTGATCGGACAGAATGTTGTTTGTTCTCCAATTCATGTTTAAAGTTCAAATAAAACAAAATAAAATAAATAAAACATGACCACCAACAAATACCATTAATTATAAATTACAAACAGAAACTGACCAACAACTGAGCTGGATGAGACACCTTTCAGGTTTCAAATTTATTTATTTATTTATTTTAATTCCGAAACAAGTGCAAAGCAATATTATCAAAGTACAATCCTAGTAGGCACAAAGGTACTGTAGGACTGTAGGACTATGTAGAGACATTAAAGACAATAGTGCCATTGAGGACATCTTCAGGACTGCAGACCCACCGGAGACGGCCACTAAAATAGAGGGCAAAAGGGGATGTCTCCACAGCTGTATACAAATTGGGGATGTCTTCAGGACCAGAGATCCACTGGGGACATCTTCCGGAAACATAAAATCTTGAAAAAATATTAATACCTCAGATATCTTCAAGGCTATTTTCAGTCATCATGCTAAAAGTCATCATGAAGACCTTTTAAGGAGTCTTGAGTTTTAAGGGCTAGTCTCTGTGCCACATTGTACGTATTCAAACATCAGTAAAACTATTTTTCTCTAAAAGCAGATTTATCACTAAGCGCAGAGTGTACTGAAATGAATGAATAAAGCAAAGTTTTATTGAGATCAGATTTTTCACGCCACTCACGTAATGTATTTACACTCAGTAAGAGAACCTCCAAATTTATTCCGACATATTCAGGCCTGTTCCCAGGAGATATCCAGAAGTTTAAAAACTCTGTTTTTTGGTACTGATATTAAAGTACGTATTTGGTATAGGCATTTAGTCACAGCAACTTATTAAATATGTGTTTTGCACATTGTAATGTAACACAGAAAACATTACAGGAAAGTTCCTGTAATTCCCATGCAATCGGGATATTCCCATTAATTTTTCACCATGATCAAACACTGGTGGGTTTCAGACACTAAAATCTATTACTTCAGTCTCTCATATGTAGCAGTAAACGATTGACATTATAGGCTGTTACAGAAGAAACAATATCCTTAGTAACAAAAGTGGACCCAGAAATGAACTTTGTGGGACACCTTTAGAGATGAGTCCATGCAACAGATTGCAATTCAGCTGCTTGTCATGCGCATGCGCTTGGAAATCTAATAACACAATGACTGGAAAAAGGTGACAATTTACCTTCTTTATAGAGATTTGGCTTTGGGGTTTTAATAAAAATTACAGCTTGTGCCATTTTGGTACTGACATTAGGGTAAGTGTTTGGGGAGGTATTGGGCAGTTTTTCAAAATACCAAGACAAATTTATGTCTGTGTGTCTGTGTGTGTGTGTGTGTGTGTGTGTGTGTAGGAGCTGAAAGATCGAATGGATGAGCTGCAGCCCCTCATCCCTGTGCTGGAGCAATACAAAACAGACACTAAGCTCATCTCGCAGTTCAAAGAGGAGATCAGGAACCTGTCGGCAGTGCTGACGGGGATCCAGGACGAGCTGGGGGCGTATGATTATGACGAGCTTTACAACCGAGTCATAAGCCTTGAGAGCCGCCTGCGCAGCTGCATGAGCAAACTCAGTAAGTAGTGTCACGTGAGTCATGTAAGCTTAATATAGCCATTACCACGATGACTGTGACTTATCCACACACTTAACCGGAAAAAAAAAAAAATCATTAGCATGTTAGTCATTTTTCTAATTTTTAACACTTTCTTTCATTACTCACAACATCATCTGACTACCTGCTGATAGTGGAGCTGCGCAGTTAACCCACTCTTCATCTCAACCTAAATAAAGCGACGCTTCAGACTTTTAGACTTTCAAACATTCAAACACCACTCTTACTATTCAAATTTTTTGGGAGGTCTTTCATGGAGGGCGTGGCTATCTAACAGAACTTCAGCTTAGGATCTCAGAGATCGCACCATTTATATACTACAGTTCCACAGTCTCTCATCAAATATTTGGGGGTGTGGCCTGAATTTGCAACAACAGTCATTACCAGAAACACTATCATAATCATTACTCATGTAAACAAACAAACCACTAATCATTATCTCTATTCCCGTTGTTATTGGTATTACTGTGATTTCTCTTATTACTGTCATTACACCATCATCATAATCATTTCCCTTCTGTTTGAATAAACAATAAACATTGCACTGCCAAATATCATTACCAGGATGACTAACACACACCTACATCCACTGCTTCGCATCCAATGCTTCACCCCTTGCAGTAAATACAGGAACTATTCCGAGCTGATTTAAATACAGTTTGTCTTTAGTAAAGTAGACCAAAGGTGTAGACCACATGATTCGATTGAGTCCGTGTTTGTGGTGCCATTTACTTCTTTTAACTTAAACTTTTTTAACTCTATTTTTAGACATTTTATCTCTGGAGAAATAACTAGTGATGTGAATAACGAGTCATTAAAAATGCTCACACATCTGATGGAAATAATTGCACTGCATTTTTAAAGGGTTTTCTTTGCTGCAGTTTCCTCTTGAATAAGTAAAACGGTTGAACTGTTAGCATACAGTAAATGCTAATGTCATGGGAAATTCAAGAACTAGGAATTTTCCCAATTATATTACTGAGATCACTCACTCACTCCCTGGAAACCCACCAAGCACGAAAAGAACATGCACGCAGACCCCAAGGCTAGAACTGAACTCATACTCTGTAGGTACAATGCAACAATGTTAACCACTACTGCCTGCTGAGATCCCTGTTCGTTATTATAATTAAATTTTTTTGTCTTCTTTTTTTAACTTCTTACTGCCATTAAGCTGTTCAGATATATGATCACAAACCTGGATCCTTTCTTCATTCTATAAACTTGTATTAGACTTTACTGTTGGATTTTACTCTGACTCTTCAGACTTGAATGACAAAAGGAACTTTCTCATAAGGGTATTATGAAAATTTAATTCATTAGAATTTGGGAACTGATCCACAGGGCTACGTTTTTACCATATAGTTACTTCACTTAATACTTATTGCGCTAAGACGATCCTGTGCTGCCTTGTTCTACCCTGTTCTGCCCAGTCATGGCCTGGCTACAATCAACTATGTCTTCACATTCTTTTTGCATTACCATGCTCATGTTAGGTCTTATGTAAGTGAATTCGACTCTTTGCTGTGTCAAATGCTGATAATGAGATCTGATGCAGATGTACATTGACCATTTAAAATTTGTCTCTGGCAAAAAACGCAGTACCTGGAAATATTCTCTGTTTGTGTCTAAATTGTAACATGGATTCTAGCTTATTAAAGCAACTGTCTAAAGCAGGTCCTTCTTGGTTGCATCAATACATTGTACACCCACCTAGCTCTGAAAACACCAAGTTGTTAAGAAACTGCTCGCTGACTAATAAGGTGCTGTTTTTCTTAAATGTAAAACTTGGACAGCACCATTGACTTTATGTCTGACTAAAATGTGACTTTATTACACTTTATCCTTCATTATATTAACCTAAGCCAAACCCTAACAAATCAGGACCTGGATAAACCATGCACTACTGGTCATGGTCGTGTGCTTGCTGTTTGAAACCATTGTTAGAAAAGATTCATTTTAAGCACCACCAAATAGATCTTTGTGTGGATATTGTTTTGAGACGGAGAAGAGATGCTGGTGAAGAAAGAATGTTTTATAGCTGCTATAAAGAAAGTGAGAACTGTCCTCCTGATCAACCTGACACCTTTAAGAGCCATGATTAAAAGGTAAAGTAATGTTGGAAAAAAGATCCAAGGGCACTCAGACATGTGGAGGAGAAGGTGTGTGTATTAGGTATCAAACCACTAAACGAAGTCCCATGGATTCTGCCATTTCCTATTACAAGGCTGTTATGTTTGTCCTGCCTATTCCGTCTACCACACCAACACCTAAAACACCAAAATATTATATCTAGAAACTTGCCCTTCACCTCTAAACAACATGCTCAAGCAATTTCCTATTACCCTGCTTTGCACTCCATTCCCCCCATGCTCTGGACATCCACTATAATGACACTTTGCCCTGAACACCTTCTATGACCTTCACTCATCCTACTCCCCTGGCCACTCCTGGGCTCCACTGTATAAAAGCAGCAGGATGGCATCTACAGTAGAATGCTTCAACAGGAATATGTATGCTAATGTATGCAGCTGCTTACAGATGTCATCTAACAATCTAACATCTAACATATATGCTGATGAATTTATTTAAAGCACCTATACTACCTGTCACATGAACCAGAAGGGAAAAACATGTTTGTTTCCACCAACCTGCAATTACATCAGTCTATATGCCTGGACTTGAGTTTGAGGACTTCCATAACTACAGACCAATTTCTAACCTGCATTTTGTTAAAAGAGATTTGAGCATAATAAAGGATCACTTAGCACCAATCATCTGTTTGAGGCCCTGCTGGGTTAGACAGAATCATAGTAGTGAAACCATTTTCAAATAACCTTCTGATTGGATTGGACCAGAGATCACTGATATATATTTCTTCTTATACAGTATATGATGTACATTATGGCTGCTTTTGTCACAGTATCTCAATGTATATTTTCATAAACGTAACAAATGGTTGGCCTCATTTGGTACCTTACTATCCTAATATTATCATGTGTTTCTGACAGAAAACAGTTTATTTTATTTTATTAAGGCACTTCTCACCTCTCCTGTGGTGTTACTCAAGGCTCGGTTTTTGGCCTGCTCATATTCATCATATATAATATAATTTTCTATACACTGCGACATTTTAGTTTGAGTTGAAAATATGAATGAGACAATAGATTTTTAGCTTTCAATTACTGATATTTTCTACCAAGGCCAGCATTGATTTTTTAAATAGATAGACCAAGGAGGAAAAAAAAAAACAGAAGTTGATGAAAAATGAATCAGGTATATCAGTGACATCAACAAGTTCCACTGTATAGGGGTGATGATATCACATTCCATTATTTTAAATAAGACTGTCATAGCAGAAGTATTGGGGTCAAACCATGTGGTACAAACCTCTCATCAGCAGCAAGAATAAAATCGAAAATTACGATGAATACAGAGATGATCCACAAAGGTTCTGGGAACAGAATGAACTTCTACCAAAGTGATGGAAAGACCATAGTGGAGAATGAAAATCTGCTAATAATCCAAAGCATATGAGCTTATGGGTCAAGCATGATGGAGATAGTGTCATGACGTGTGCTTGCATGGCTGCTTCTGCCATGGGTACATGGCATCATCATTATTATTGATGATGGCTGTCATGCTGTACTGACCAGCATTTCACCTCCTGGATAGGTGATTGAGTAGAGAATTACCCGAAAATACACAAATAAAAAAGGAGCTGTGGTACAACCCTAAAAAAAACATCACAGGAAAAGAATGCAAAAGTTTGATGTCCAACTTGATGTAGTTGATGGCAACCAAGAAATATACAACCAAACTTTGAATTCTGCTCAGTGTTCCTATACCTATGACCACATAAACATGTGGTTTGACATCAAAGGTGTCATTGTAGTTAACACACTGTAGCTGGTAAGAAAAGATACTTTCTGTGTTCTACACAAGAACTACCGTAACACTAGGCATCTCTGAATACAGCATGGCCTGCCTATGACCTCCAGCTCCCAACACTCTCGTTGTAATTACTGATTTCAAACACCCGGGTTCATTTACTCCACCACATACAGCCACAGTATATAAGGGCTTGCAGTTCCTCACGCATGGTGTGAAGTATCTGTTCATTTACCAGTTGCTTGTTGATTGCCAGACCTCTGCCTATGCATGTTTGTTTTGATCAGTGAGTACAATAAAGTTGTCTAACTGCACTCTGGCATTTTGCAACAACTTGTTTTAGTTGTTTTAATTGCTTTGCAAAGTTTTTTTTTGTTTTTTTTTTGACGTATTTAAAATAAGAGCTGAAATCCTTGATCTATTGTCTTGGTTTCAGATTTGGTTCTTAAACAGAGATGCCTTTATTGTATGGGGAACTGTTCCTGACCTATGCTTCCCCCTAACAATATCCTCAATTGGTATAACCTGCAGTTTTACTGCTAAAGTGATGATACTCAGATTCACATACAGTACATATATCTTCCACACATCCTACCCTCATCTGACAAACTTTTTGCGGTTTAATGGTTACAAATCTGAGATTTTACTAATTGAACCTCAGTCCATACTAAAGCTTTGGTGTCACGTTAGACTTTCCTCTTTCTCATACAGTACCTCCATTTGACCCTTCTTAGCAGAGATAATAATCAATGCTCTTGTCATCTCTAGGCTTGAATACTATTATGTGGTTCTTTATTGACTTCCATTTCTAACGGTCCTAAAAGGTTTCAGTATGTGTAGAAGACTTTGCTTGGGTTATCACCAAGACAAGACCATGGCACCAATATCCCATAAGTTACACTGGCTCCCTGGGTTAAGAATTCACTCACGGACCTTTCACTAGGCGTCTTGGTGTTGAGGCAGGGGTAGCTCAGTGGTTAAGGCATTGGACTGTGGTTCAGAAGATCCCAGGTTCAAACCTCACAACCACCAAGTTGCCACTGTTGGGGCCCTTGAGCAAGGCACTTAACCTTCAATTGCTCAGATGTAATGAGATAAAAATGTAAGTCGCTCTGGATAAGGGCGTCTGCCAAATGCCTAGATGTAGATGTGTTGCTAGGATTTAAACTCACATCCCCTTTAATCGGACGTCCAAAGTTTTATCCACTTTGCAAACATGAATACTTTAACATTCAGTTGTATGTTTAAATATCAGTCAGAAAAATATATATCAGAAAATATCACAATGCCACTGAAATTAAAGAAAAAGAACAAGAGAACTTGTTTCTTCTTCCTATAAGTTGAATTAATTTCCAACTTCTTGTTGAATATGTGACATGGAACATACAATACCAATACAAATAATTCATGGGGGTGAATGTGTTCAGGTAACAGGGTAGATTAAGTGAAATATATTGTACACTATACCTCTAAAAGTATGTGAACACCTGATCATTAAACACTCCAATTTAAAACCATGTGCACATTCAGCCACAAGAGAACAAGAAGTTGGGTCTGGAAAAAAAAAAAAGAATGGAGCATGGCATGAAGTTGGCATTCAGAAGTTCAGGTAGCCAAATGCCTCAGTCTATTTAACTGAAATGTGAGTTTTTTTTTTTTAGTTTTTTTTTAGGTGAAGTATTTTCAATTTACCTTTAGTGTGACACCAATGGCATCACAATCATGGATCACTGCTCTCTCAATAGACCAGCAATCATAAAACTATATTTACAATAATTCCACCAAAAAGCCTTACTAACAATCCACCAAACAGCCTTAATACAAAAGCGGTTTCATATTTCTGATTTAATATGCAGAACACAGCAACACGCATTATCAGTGCCGCCATGAAATTGCCTTCAGGAATCTAGTTAGTAGGCCTACATCTTATCGGTATGTTCCATTCTTTCACAGCATGCGGCAAATTAATGAAAATCACAGGACCCGTGACCATAAAAACATCAGGCACGCGGTTCGGTGCATGGATGACCGACCCAATGGCATCTTCGAGAAACAACAGAGTGAGTCACTCTTCTTTCTTTTTGTGTCCCTAATGGTTTAGAGCAATGGGGTTTCAGAGAATTGGCGGAATCAATAAGACGTCCTATTGTATCGTGTGGTAATTGTGGTCATGCAGTAGATAAACACTCACTTCCTGTGTAGATGGCTATCTTTCAAAAGCAATACAATAGAGCTGTCTGTTTATCCTGTTAAATGTCAGCATCAACAAATCAATAATGCATTATGATTAACATCTTCAGCTGTTCTAGTGAATTAATTCATTTAATTTGAAAAGCTACATGATGCCTTCATTACACTACCGTTATGATGTAGAGCTCGGCTTTGGAGCTGTCTTACACATACCATTTATTTACTAGTCATATGTTTGTACACTCCTACTCATAAGGTTTTAATTTTTAGTTTTTTGACTCTTTCTGGGTAATAATTGGGACATAAACACTAAGAAAATAACAAGAATTTTTTCTAGGTGCATTATTGTCATTAGAGCATTGTTGCTGTGATGTTTTCTGAGAATAAGAGATACAGAGATATAAGAGATATAAGAGATATAAGAGATATTTTCTCAGTAAACTGGCGACATTTGTCCAATGAGTGATACTCAGTTTGTAAATGTAGTTTTTTTTTTCTAACTACTAAATCTGTCGATTTTCAAGGATCAAGTGTTCCACTCGCTGACTGTTCATGGAAAGGACTGCTGTGGGCTCCGAGCCACCACAGCCAGTATCATTATATAATAGCTAATCAAATACCATCATGAAAGCAAAAACATTTTGGGGTCACAGTTCTGGCAAGTTATCAACAAGGGATTGTAGGTATAAAAACAATTTTACCAAACTTTTACCATCTCATGGAGGGACATTAATTTCATTATTAAGACAGGCTTAAAGTATAGTAGGCCATTCACCAAAATTCAGCGATTGGTTAAAGCATGTATTAATCAATCAGGAAACCAAGGATAACTCTTGTCTTTATGCTTCCACCAATATGCTTCACAGTGTAGACAGTGTGTTTTGGAGTAGTGATCTATGTTTACCAAATATTTTTCCATGTTTGATAAATCTCCAATATTCCTTTTATCAACATCCAAACAGGATTTCATATGGTCCGGCATTCTTCCATAAATCCCAGTATTGAGGGCTTTGAGCTGTGAACACGTTCTCCCATCTGACCTCTTCAGTGCCTATAAATTACATGATGCTCTTGCTCAAGTGCTATAAAATGTACAAATAGTAAAAAAGGAACAAATCTAATTTGAGCATTGACCTGATTAGCTGAGAGGGTACAGTGTATTGCCCAAGTCTATTTTACAATGTAGGTATTTGAACTCACACCTGAAACCACCCTTTAACAAGAAAGATACACTGCTCTAATTTAAACAATCTTTTGTTTCTCATGTAGGTCTGGTACATGGACACATACACAAACAGCAAGGTGGTGCGAGAGTACAAATCCATGGCAGATTTCGTTTCAGGTCAAGAGTCTCGAACGTACTACCTTCCCTTTAAGTGGGCTGGAACTAATCATGTTGTGTATAATGGATCGCTATACTACAACAAGGAGCAAAGCAACATTGTGGTCAGGTACAGCTTTGAGACAGGCCGTGTGCTGGCTCAGCGGGCCCTCGAGTATGCCGGATTTCACAATGTTTACCCGTATTCCTGGGGAGGCTTTTCAGACATTGATCTAATGGCTGATGAGATGGGACTGTGGGCTGTCTATGCCACCAACCAGAATGCAGGCAATTTAGTGATTTCTAGCTTGGAGCCTGAGACGTTGGAGGCTCTTAGTACCTGGAACACAGAGTACTCAAAACGCAATGCTGGCGAGTCATTCATGATCTGTGGAAACCTCTATGTTACCAACTCGCACCTTACTGGTGCAAAAGTCTACTACTCATATGACACAAAGACATCCAGTTACGAGTACGTGGACATCCCTTTTCACAACCCATACTTTCACATGTCCATGCTCGACTACAATGCTCGGGAGAGGGCGCTCTACGCCTGGAACAATGGCCACCAGGTTATCTTCAATGTCACGCTCTATCATGTGATCAAAACTGAAGATGACTCATAAGAACACAACAGAGAATCTCTGTGCCAGTTCATTTTTCTTGTTTGCCTGGAACAATGGCCATTTTCAATGTCACGTCCTGTCACTGTATTCATTTAGACACAAATGGTAAAGATAGGGGTCGTGGTGCTCTGCGGCTGCGATACCATGTCATCCTCAACATTATGGTCTACCACTTTATCCAAATCTACACAGAAAACAAAGCAGCTATGAGATGATTTCCTCAAGGCTATTTTTCTTTCTAGACTTGCTCATCAAAAACCAAGGACAGGATGTAAAAAGGGTAATAAAAGCAGGGAAGAAAGGTCTAGTGGCTATGAAAGGATTTTTTTTCGTTCATCTGAAACAACAGCCACATCATCAAAAACGAACACAATTCATGAAAAGTGAAGTGGCTATAACACGCAAGCTGAACTGAACTGAACTTCACATCACTGTAATCCTGTAGTCATGGATATTGCCGCTCCAGAGCTTGTTAAGAAACACTGGGTGCGAGGCGGAAATACACCTTTGATGGACTGCCAGCAAAGACAAGTTCGGATACCCCATCTACCTACTGAAACAATTTGGAAAGGGGACGAAACTGAAGAAGAACCAAAAAACAGAACAGAGAATATTCAAGAGAACAAAATTCAAAGGAGGATTTGACAACTCAAAGACCATTTATAAAAAGATGGAAAGTTGTTTGTTGTCTACAGTGTGATTTTCTCAGCAAGGACAACCTTCAAATTCACACACTCCACTACATCATTAGTTTTTAGCTTTAGGATTTACCTAGGTCAGGTGTTATCAACTGGCAGACCACGATCCAGTTGCAGAAGTGAAAGAAAAATAAAAGGCAGCCAGTCACGTGCATTTATGCAAAAGAGTTTAGCTGAAAGGTGAGGAACATTATTCGAGAAAGGAGGTCTAATTAGTAATGTGACAGGGAACAAATCAATAATGGTTAAGCATTAAAAGGCAAGTTGGATAACCTTTATTGAGTGCAACGGATCATGTCATCTTCAGCGTCATGCTCTGTCACATCATGTAAACGCTAGATTCATATGGACAATTTATAAGTAAAGAGAGGAGCCAAGGCCACTGCAGCATGATTTTATTGCTCACAAGGCATTTGTGAAGATGGCTCAGTGGTTAAAATATGATTTTATTATTCTTAAACCGCATTATCATCAAGTCTGATGAGGAGAAAATGGAAAATGGAGTAGGAGAAATGTGACGGATAAGAAGTGATAAACAGAGAGATACACTGGAGCCTTTCCCTTTTTTATTCGACAATGAGAGACAAATTGAATGACAAATCAAAATGATGTTCTGGTGAATAAATGGATAAGAATGGCCTGAAAATGTTGAATGAATGAATGAATGAAAAACTGAATTTAGTTGAACTTCAGTTCTTTATGCTAACAACCATGCCTTACCTCACGTCAGTTAGTTTTGTGCAGCTTTTTAGACAACTTTCAGATGTTTTTCTGCATGAATGTAGATGTTTTTTCTTTTTTTTTGTTCAATGTAATTTATCATTGTCCTGGTGTTGAAAAAAGATACTTGTCTTGTGGAATATGTTTTTAATATTCAATTCAGTCAATTTTATTTTTTGGCAAGAACTTGATTAGGTGTTTGTATATCGTTTGTAAGCATCTAAATATCAACCGAATGTGAACGATTATATAATTCATGTCTGTCTGAATTACTTGCTTATATGAAGTACATTAATGACCGGTTTAGATGGTTATACTTTACATAATTTAGTATAAATGCAGTAGTCGAGAGCATAAAAACGACAGAGACAGATGGAAATGACGAAGGCTATAAGATAAGGACTGTTTTTTTTTTTTTTTTTGTTGGTTTTTTTGCTGAGTCTTGTGACAGGGCCGGCTCTCTCAAATCAGAAATTGTCACGCGTTTCCTTTGATGACTTTGAGTTCGGCTCTTCTGCAATTTCAATCAACATGAAAGGCAGAGGAGCAGCAATGATTGGAGTCCCTTAGCTGCAATTTCTTCCTCTCATGTCGGTGTCAAGATCCTCTGTCTGCCAGCACAAAGGGAATTTAAATGCTGCCAGGCAGTTCAGCGGGAGAAAATGGCAGCACCTCCGGGATTTCCTTTATGCCTCCACCACACCTGTGCTATCACATACTAATGACCTTCACTCACACACACACTTACACAAAGCATTATTATATGCCCTCTGTGGTTTTTATTGTTGTTTTACAGTTGATTAAAATAGTTCTTCCATATGTTTTCCGCCAATTAGCGTTGATTGTTTCATAACCACACCCACACCAGTTTTACTCTTCTGCCTCAAGCTAAGCAAACCACCGACTCGCGAATCTAATCAAGCAATCACGCAAGGTCACAAGTTTATCCGGTAATACTAAGTTCTATTTTCAGAAATGTAAAAAATAAAAAAGGCGCGGAGCTGTCCTGATTGGTTTCCTAACTGCTATTTTTGCAGATGGATCTGCGAATTTTCCCTTTCCTGCAGTGACGTGACAGCTGCTTCAGAAGCAGTTAGCGGGAAATAGTGGAAGCAAAGAACAAATCAAACAGCACTCCTGGCTCTCATTTTCAATTCCGCAGACAGCAATAAAAACCCCACAGTGAAGGAAAAAAGAGGAAAGCAGCCGTGAGCCCTCCACCGTTTCCTCCCCTCTAAGTATTGATGGCGTTTGCGTTTGTTATTATTTCCTGTTTGCTCTGTCTGAGAATCTGCATCAAATCAGTGTTCATACTGAAAAACATGGAAACATCGGTGGTGCAAATTGTGACTCGCAGAAAAAGTATTCAAATGTACCTGCAGAGATGCCAATATTGTTAACAAGATGATTATTTATTTACATACTTTACAAACTTTCTTACTTACTCTTTTTAAATGAGAAACAAAGCATTTATAATTAAACACCCATGGGATATATTGGTGCATAAATGCTGACACATAAACAGATTTTTTTTTTTTTTTTTTTTACGTTATAAGCAACCAGATATGTGTTGAAGGTTTCATATAACTGAAACATAATAAGATACTTACTGGTTCTGATATCTACTATATGCCCAAAAGTTTGCGCACCCCATGACTATCACACCTACAGTACATGTGGTTCTTTCTCTAGGAATGTCTTTCTACGCAGTACGATTACAATTTTCCTGAAAACTACAAAGCCCAAAACTGGTCAAGCATGACAACAGTGCACAAGCCAGCTCGATGAAGAAACGGTGTGTTAAATATATAGTGGGAGAATTCAAGTGTCCTGAGCAGAGCCCTGGTTGAACTCAACCTCACTGAACCATCCATCACCTTTGGGATGAACTGGAACTGGAGCCTCCTTGACTGATGTTCTTGTAGCTGAATGAACACAAATTCCCACAGCCACACACTAACATACTGTATGGAGGAATGTCTTGCCAAAAAAAAAAAAAAAAATACATCTGGAATGAGATATTCAACAAGGACTTTTTCATGTGATTGCCAGGGAGCACAAACTTTTGAGGATATAGTGTATATTTACATATTTTTGATATGTTAGTAATCTGTCTCTTCTCAATAAATATTGCTATTAAAAAGATGAATGATCTAATAGATTTGCACTTTAACTTTTATTAGTTATTATTGTTTGCTTTTTTAAAGGTATGATAATGAACAGTAAAGTAGTAATAGTTTTATGTAAACTTAACCTTACATATCGGCACCTCTGTTCTAGTCTCAAGTGTTAATAGAATAATTAGAAGTAACATTTCAGTGTAAAATCACAAACTTCCCCCGTGAGCCCACATTAAATCAAAATTTTATATATCCCCGAATTGTCTCACATGTCACTTGACCATGTTCATTCCTAGTCCCCTGATTATGATTATGCATTCAAAGAATCTCCCTAAAATGACCGGGATTACATACATGTACACTCCCCAAAGTCTGTGTGATTCCCAAACTGTTTATTTTCATTTCAGTAACTTCAGAAAAGGAATGGTATTTTTATGTTCCTGCTCCAGCGAACTTCATTTGGAAACTGGTCAAAATTAAATAAAAGAATGAGCTAATGATGTTTTGTTTAATTAATTATTTATTTATTTTTACATATGATATCCTATTCTGCTTATAGAAAAATTAAAGGTGCAAATAAAACCAAACATTGAATTTAAGTAGAAATGTGTACTGTTTTTGCATTATTATTATTATTATTATTATTACTACTATTATTCACTCACTCCCACTCAGTCATGGTCTATACCGCTTTATCCTGTATTCAGGGTCACAGGGGGCCTGGAGCCTATCCCAGGACACTTAGGACACATGGTGAGGTACACCCTGGATAGGGTGCCAATCCATCGCAGAGCACACACATATACACTCATACGCTCATTCACACACTATGTGCAATTAGGGAACGCCAGTTAGCCTAGTCTTTGGACTGTGGGAGGAAATCGGAGTACCCAGAGGAAACCCACAAAGCACACAGACCACGAGGCGGTTATTATTATTATTATTATTATTATTATTATAAATCTACTTTACATTGTCATTTGCTTGCAGTATTGTAAGAAAAAACTTAAACGATACAACAAAGATGTTCTATTTCCAAAAACCTGGCTATAGTCACATAACATAACATAAGCTCGTCACTTAAGTAGCCCTTATTCTTGTGACAAAAGAATAAATTAGAGGAATTGCTTTGAATCGGTTGATAAACTGCCAACAGATGTGTTTCATCAGCTGGGTTTGATTGACTGATGTAACTTGTCCAACTAGCTGTGTTAATGCATGAACTCAAGATAACCACTAACAATTTGTTTTTCCAGCATCTGTTGTGCTGTCATACATCCTCAGTTTTGAACAGGCATCAATCTGTTGTCAATCAAGTGTCTGTTGCTAAGATCTCTTTTTGACTATCAACAATTGACTGCCAATTCTTAATGTCACCAGACACTTGTCTTTTTTCTCCAAATGACGACTGGTTATTATTCGTGTCATAGGTCATTTTTTTCATAAGCAAAAGTGGCATTTTCACCATGCAGGAAGTGAGCAATTCGGGACTGTAATTTAGAAGATTATTGAGATCATAAAATACAGTTTTCAATCTTCTTTCTTGTCCCTGTATCATTCCTAATTCCAGGTGTTTTTAGCTCTGTTAATGTTTTTTTATGCTCTTTGATCCCTCACAAGCTGTGAAGAAGCCCACCTGTTTCAATCATGATTTTGGATTTTGCCCTCGTCTGCTTGACCACTTTTTGATTTTAAATAAAAACCTTGCACACATATTTTCACCAAAGTCTCTTTATTGAATGTTGACTCATAAATAAGGATGAAGCACATGCAAAAAAAAAAAAAAAAAAAAAAAGATGTGGTGTCTTCAAAGAAAAGCTGGAGAAATAAAAAATATAAAGTTGAAAGATCAGGATGAGATTAACTGTCACACCAGACACTAAAAGCCATCTTCGGAGCACATGTAGTGAGAAGTTAATTCCAAAAATAATAGGCTGTGTGGTGAACTGTCAGTTTAGTTCAGTGTGAAACAGGCGCTAGACAGTCAAGTCTATAATTTAAAATTCAGTAGGGCCATAATCAGAGATTCTAGTTTAAAGCATCAATACAGTATTTAAGTGTGGGAAGTTTCTTGTATTCTGTATCATGTTATACGCATGCTTAAGGCAAAGCAAAAGCATCAGAAGCTGGAAATTTTCCCCATCACCAGCTTAAAAGATAAAATTTAGACTATTGCATATTAGTCTTTAGATATATTTTCTGTATGGAGAAATGACTGGATATGAATGCCTGTGTATGAATAGGAAGCTCCGTACATACTACATTAAAGTCCTAATTGCATAACCTCTGAATAGCGTTTAGTTCTGTACGTACTGTCTGTCTAAGGTCTGAATATTGGCATTAAATCCTCAGTGTGCTCAGCGCCACTCTAAATATGGCCCACCAAGACAGAATCTCAGATACAGTAGCGTTTGCGGGACATTTTTTCTAAAGGGAACTACTTGATGTGTGAAGCAAGGGATTGTACACCCTACATAGCGCACTAACTTTCCATTTTAGACTATTTGGGATTCAACCCTTGTTAGTTGATATTGTGGAATCAGTGAAATATGAAGTAAATCTCATAATTTTCTCAGGACCGTCCCTCATACATTGTTCTTTTCTCCACCTTTTGGCTACATATTAACAGTAAGAACTACTTTCATCTCTGCTAATTACATTATCTGCTGGTTGCCAGCTTTGCCAGTCACAGTTACTGTAGTTATTTCTGCCAGGTGCAGAAGAATATGTGTTGGCGGAACAAACTAAGTGGTTAAATAAAGAAACTAATAATAATACAGTGGAACCTTGGATTACAAGCATAACTCGTTCTGGAAGCGAGCTCGTATTCCAAAACACGTGTAAACCAAATCAAACCTTTCCATAAGAAATAATGAAAACTCAAATAATTCGTTCTACAGCCACAAAAAATAAATACAGAAAAATAAGTAATACAATATATAAAGTAAAATTAAAACAAATTAACCTGCACTACCTTTAAAAAAAGTTTAAATAAATCCCAACTAATAAGTGTTTCCGTTTGTGCATGCAGGCGCCGTGTATTTGTGTGTGTGTGTGTGTGTGTGTGTGTGTGTGTGTGTGTGTGTGTGTGTGTGTGTGTGTGTGTGTGTGCGTGCGTGTGTGTGCGATTAGCCCCTTTCCTCGCCTCGTCTTACACAGTAAAACTCCTCCTCCCTCCCCCCACCTCGCTTTTTAAGTTTCACAACAAACACACACACAACGGAAACACTGTTTTAACGGGAAAAAAAGAAATCTCATTAATGACACTCACGTGAGCGCAGACTAACGGAATCACTGCTGTAAAGTAAAAAAAAACAAAAAACAAATGAACCAGCACCTTACCTTTGAAAAGAATCGCGACAAAGGAGAGTTTCTGTGTAGAGCAGAGTGTGTGTGTCTGTGTGAAGCCGGGGAGGTGGGGTGTAAAGGCGAGAGAGTGTGTGTGTCTGTGTGTGTCGGTGTCAAAAAACTCGGCATTCATAAACCAAGACATGCTCGTTTTTCAAGTCAAAATTTATTAAAAATCTTTGCTCGTCTTGCGGAACACTCATAAACCGAGTTACTCGCGATCCAAGGTTCCACTGTAGGTTGATAATGAATGGTGTTTGTGGAACTGTTGTATATAAAAGCAATATCAGAGGTTGTGCTGTTGTGCTGAATATCAACACGGCTTGAGATCGTACACTGTGCACTCGTGTCTATGAATGCATCACCTCCGTTCTGATATTAAACACATCAGTACGACCTTGAGTATGATACTGCTGAAATATAATTGTACAGTGTGGACCAAATGGCTAGATCCGTAATCAAAAATGTATTTAAAAGTATAAACTAAAACAGATGCTTAAATTTATGGAATGAAGTAGACTACAGATGATAAACATTGAGCGGTGTTAGGTCTTGTCCTAATGTTTCAGATGTTTTATGTTCTGTTGGTGGTTTTGAAGCCATCTTAAGTCTGAAGTAACAAGAAAAATACCAAATGTTATCATTCACTCATTCATTGTCTATACCGCTTTATCCTGTATACAGGATTGCAGGTGCGTGGAGGATATCCAAAGATACTTAGGGCACCGGGTGCGGTACACCCTGGATAAGGTGCCAATCCATCGCAGGGCATGCACACATAAACACTATGGACAATTTGGGATCTCCAATTACCCTAATCTGCAGGTCTTTGTACTGTGGGAGGAAACCGGAGAACATTCAAACTCCATTCCATGCACATGGAGACGGGAATGAAACCTGGACCGTGGAGGTGAACGGCAACAATCCCAACCACTACACCACCAAATGTTATGTATGGAGAAATGCCTTAGGATATGCATGTCTGTATATGAATAGGAAGCTCTGTACATACTACATCACTGCATGTAAAGTCCTAATTGTAATTATGACTGTTTTGGTATAATAATTGAACAAAATTGCTTCCACTCTTTTACACGCTACACTCGTTCAGCAGCATACAGTATTAAATGGCACTTGATTCAGCACATTGTTATTTTACATTTTCATTTATGATATCCTGCTCTGACTGGACCGTAGCTCATGAACTCATGCAAGATACTAATCAAGGTCATGATGTTGTAATGTGCAACCCAAATGTTATGCCAATCTTTTGATTTGACAAGTTTCTACAGTAACGCTGTAACATTCCCACTGTTAGAAGGATAAGCTGAGCGCTCATCTGCTGGGCTTACAGGGAAATAGGAATAATTTCCTACCCCATGCATGGATCTTGCATTACCTCTGAATGACGTTTAAGTCTGCACTTATGTACGTCTGAGGTCTGAATATCAGCATTAAATCCTCACTGTGTGCTTAACGCCACTCTGAATATGGCCCACCGAGGCAGAATCTCAGATAGCGATTGCGTGACTTTTTTTCTAAAGTGTCGGTTAGCTTTAGAAAACTTGATAAGATGGGGATTATTCTGATATGCCGGCCTGAGGCTGAGATGGAACTTTAAATGCTGTCTAAGTCAAAATCAATTGCAAAAAAAAAAAAAAAAAAAAAAAAAAATGGAGGCCAGATTCTCTGGTTAAAATACAATCGTTCTTTAAATCTGGTCTCTGTTCCCTAAAGCCCTAATGTAATAAACTTTTTTATCTTTCAGCTCTGCAGTGAGGTGGCTCTCACCTCTGGAGACATAAAATGGTAATTTCTTCACGTCCTTTCCTTTCTGCTAAAGCCTTTGTTGGATATCTTTGCCACACACACACACACACACACACACACACACATACACACACACACACACACATATAAAGAAACAACATTGTCCAAGAAATGACCTGAATTCAGCCTTGGTGCCATGTAATTGTCAGTCAGTGGAGTTATCTTTTCTCTGAATGTTTAAGAAACGAACAAAGGGAATGTCTTTCAGTTCCAGCTTTAGAAGAACTCGCTATGAGAGAGAGAAAAAAAAAAACCTTTTACCTTAACAACCATGCATGCACATTGCTTTTATGTTTAAACTCATTTTCCTACCCGACCTCGCAGCCAAATTAAAAAGCCGACGAATGATCCTGACTGTAGAGGCAGCTCTGTGATTGCGTGCCTAATAAATTAAAATGTCAGTGCTTCTTAATGAAATCAAACACAAAGAGCAGGCCAAGCCTCATAAAGCGCAAACCATGGAGCTCGATATTTTCACACGATTGATGTGGAGAGTATGTGCTCTTCTCTGAACGAGGCCTAATTATTTTCCCGCATAAATAAAAACAAGCAGGCGAGCCACAACGGCCGACCGAGCCAGGAGTAATTCGAGGGCAAATCAACAGCAAGGGCTCATTTAGGATTGGAAAGGGTGCCGATGATTTCCATATGAATTGCTGGACCTTATTATTATCCAGAGCTCTGAATTCAGTTTTTCTGTCATTTTAGCAACACTTGAATCCTTAGTGACACCACTGGGCTAAATGTTTTTCACAAAGATGAAAAAAGCTAATCTGGAAAACGTTTGAGACGGACAGGAATAAGAGCCGATTAAAACGCGAAACCATATTCACATGAACATCTAAAGGCAACTGAGGTGACATTAAGGCACTGATCATTAACAACGACTGCTTATAACCTGCTAGCTTTTCTTATCAGTTAAATACATCATGCTTTTATAGTAAAAGTATAGTGTAACACGGAGTAACTGTTATTTTTTTATATCAGCATGTTCTGGAGTTTTTTATTCCTCTTAAACTACAGCAATTATTGTATTTATTTAATTAATTAATTTTCTATAGTGGGTATCCTGTACTGTGTGCCAGGAAGCCTGGAGCCTATCCCAGGAGACATAAGGTAGGAGTCGGTTACCAATCCATCTCGAGGCACACATGCACACACACTCACTCATTCTTACACTACAGGTAATTTGGGAACAAAGGGTTAACCTCATTTGCATGTCTTTTTGACATAAGTACTCGGGAGAAACCCACCAAGCACAGGGAGAACATAATAAACACATCCTTATCAAAAATAAATCACCACATTAAGTTTTTTTTTTGTTTGTTTGTTTGTTTGTTTTTGTAGAGCATCCAGTGAGTAGAAATTATAGAAATTATAATCTATAGAAATTATAGCATACTGTAGTAAAATGTGCGTGCTAATATAAATACTGTATTTATGATACAGGATGTGTAGTCGTGTCTTCTCTGATGGACATTGTGTGGTTGTTGTAATGTCCTCTGAGTGCTTCAGTTATTAAATACAATGTAGCGGAGTATAAAAGCGAATGAAGCTCATACATCTTTATTTCCATCAGTGATTATCATCTTAATTGACATTTATGATGAAATATTAGCTTGCTCGGTTAGCCAGTCGAGCACGCAGATTGCTGTGTGGGAGAAGTAAACTAGGTCAAGAGCTGGAAGGCTGTTGAAGTGAGGTACAGCTGTAAGATCATCACAACCCCAACAAACGGTATTCATCTGCTTGCTGGCCTCATGATGTTTTTCAAGGCTTTGTGTTCCTCGTATGCCTATGGGACTTTTATTGGACTTAGTTAACATTGGGTGTTTGTTCTCCTACTTCATGGTTAGAGTCTAATTTATTTCTGTGTTAATTCGGCCCAGGTGTTGCACTTTTTCTGTTTATTAGTAGAATTATGTGAGATCCTTGTGTTCCATGTTTATTTGTCCTTTCCTGTTTTTTTCCTATTAAATCCCTGACAGTGACTTGGCCAGACTCATGCCCTGTTCTGCCTTAACTATGCTCTGCTATTTCTGATCTATGCCATGACTTTTCCAAGCAATGCCATGACCTGTCCAGTCACAACAAGACTTCATCTTGCTTCAGCAGTTTTGTGCCCTGTTCCATCAATACCACGACAATGCCAGGTTTATTTCCCAGTAGTACCATAACCTGACAGAGCAATGCCATGCCCTGTGCCAGGAATGCATTAACCTGTCCTAATGATGTGATGCTTTATTCCAGCAAAGCCACAGCATGTTATAGTGGTGCCATGCTCTGTCCAAGTCTAGCCTTGCCTACCTTACTTTGTCTGAGCCAAACTCAAGCCTAACCATGCTTCATGTAAAGCATGCCCAAGTATGTCAGAGGCGTGTCCTATGATGCTCCTTGGCTCCAAGAACTTTGTGTTGTCACTATTACTTGGCATTGGCATTTAGCCACAGCCAAGTTCCAGCACTCTCAGTTCCCAGTCTGGCATCCATGCCATATCCTGCTTTGTGCTATATAATAGTTTGCTAATGAAATATGTTTGCACTTAGGTTTCACCTCTTCCACATTCCTGATAACAGAATCCACCCATCAGAGAAAATGTTAAACTGATGAACTAAACAGCAGTGCTTACAGGAGTGCTCCATGCACTGTAATGCCATAGCGCTGGTGGTTTTCTTTGTACCAAACACATATACAATGATCAACAAGCTTGAAAATTGTTTTATTCACTTTATTGATTTTTCAATAAAGTGAAAAATGTAAGATGATAGATGATTGGGAGCATCATTTAATAATGATATTTGTCTATCAGAATATACCTCCCAATTATTTTAATAAAAAACAAATTATAGTGAAGTATTAAAACATGTTCCACTTACTTATAGTTATAGTATACAGTATATTCCTCGTTAGCCTTTTTTCAGTAGGGTATAAAACAGATATCAGAACTGTTGCAACAACAGAATCACCACAACAACAACATATAGTAGTGAGAACTTCATGAACTTTTTCAATAACAAAACTGTAAATATTAGGGTACAAGAAATTAGGCTTTGAAACCAGGCAATTTAAGATGATAGATGATAAACTAACTACATCAGAACAGAATATAGAATACTTTACTCCCCTGGAAGAAAATTAACTAATCTTAATCACTCGTATCTTCTGTAAAATCATCAACCTGTGTATTAGATCCTAAACCGACATCATTTCAATCAGATAGTACCAGCAATAACAGAACCCCTGTTGAAAATGATTAATAATTCACTCAGCAGTGGGTATGTTCCAAAAATCTTTTAAATTAAACCACTAATTAAGAAACCTGACCTTGACCCCCGTCCAATTACAGGTCGATATCAAACCTCTCTGAGATGCTTGAAAAGATAGTAGCACAGCTATGTTCATATTTACTCAGAAATAGCATACACGACCTGTATCAGTCAGGATTTAGTCGTGCCTAACCATGCTTCATGTAAAACATGCCCACGTATGTCAGAGCCATGTCCTGTGATGCTCCCTGGCTTCAAGAACTTTGTGTTGTCACTATTACTTGGCATTGGCATTGGCCTTTAGCCCTAGCCAAGTTCCAGCACAGAGACAGCACAGGATTTCACAGCACAGAGACAGCACAGGATTTTTCTTACAAAGCTCATTAAAGTAATAAATGACATGGCTTCTGATCAGGGTTGCATCACTATACATGTGTTACTCAACCTCAGTGCAGCTTTTGACACCACTGATCATATTCTTCTCCTTCACAGACTGGAAAATGTAGTAGGAATTATGGGAATGGCCCTCTCCTGGCTCAGATCCTACTGTATTTGACTGATCGTTATCAGTTTGTAGATTTAAATGGTGATTATTCTGCATGTTCTCAAGTGGAGTTTGGTGCTCCACAGGGTTCAGTTTTTGGTCCACTGCTTTTTTCATTTTACATGCTTCCTCTGGGCAACATAAATCATCAGAGTGGTATTAGTTTTCATCGTTATACTGATGACACACAGTTATATGTCGCAGCAAAACCTGATGAGAAAAAACAGCTTAATAAAGTTGAGCAATGTGTGAAGGACATAAGAGACTGGATCTTAATTGCATTCCTCCTGTTTCATCCTGATAAGACAGACATTCTGGTCATAGTTCCACATGCAGCTAGAAGTAAGCTTTTTGATCACACTGTAACTTTAGATGGGCTTTCTGTTCCATCAAGTGCAACTGTAAAAGACTTTGCTATGATTATAGATTCCAGTTTTTGATTCGAAGCTCATGTAGATAATATTACTAGGATAACATTCTTTCACCTCAGAAATATAAGGAATATATTGTGGATGCAGAAAAATTAGTTCATGCTTTGATCACCTGTAGATTGGACTATTGTAACGCCTCACTACCTGGTTGTTCAACTAGGTGCATAAACTAGCTTTAGAATGCAGAATGCAGAATGTAGCAGCGAGAGTCCTCACTAGATCCAGAAGATACGAGCACATCACCCCTATTTTATCCTCACTGAATTGGCTCCCTGTGAAATTTCGCATTGATTTTAAAATACTACTTTTACGTTTCTGAGTGAACTGCTAGTGTCTTACGATCCACCACACCGACTTCGATCAAAGGATGCAGGCTGCTTGTCCGTACCGCGTATTATGAAAACTACAGCAGCGGGCGGAGAAAATAATGCAAATAATCTGTCACACACACTCTCTCCTTCCCTCTCCCTTTCTGTCTGTCGAGCTATACATGTCTTTCCTGAGCTGCCAGTGTTCCAGACCCCCCTCTGCCCTCTGGACCTGTCTGACTTGTGACTGCAGTTGCTTGGTAGTTCAGGACTGAAATTTCCTACAGTCTACCTGAGCCTCCGATAACAAACCGGACATTTTAACCTAAAGTCATCAACTGTTATATTGAACTTCCAGCCGCCTAACACGGCTAAGAGTATGACTGCAGATCAATCCCTGCTATCCGTTATCACCCAAATTAGGATGGGTTCCCTGTTGAGTCTGGTTCCTCTCAAGGTTTCTTCCTATTACCATCCCCGGGAGTCAGGGACAATCTGATCATTTTGATTCATACACTTTCACATTTCATACAAACCTCCGTAATTTTGATTGTGTGAAGCTGCTTTGTGACAATGACAATTGTTAAAAGAGCTATACAAATAAAATTGAATTGAATTGAATTGAAGATAAGCAAAACACCAGACTGTGATTGGTCAGAAGGTATTTTTATTTTTTTTAATAACAGCAGCTCCGACAGTAGTGCAGCTGCAAATTGCAGGTTTATGTTAACATATTATATTGTAATATGTTGTCAGGGATAACCCATAGAGGGCGCCTAGTGCCCAGAGACTCTTTTGTGTTTCTTTTGTAGTTTTCCTAAGTTTTCGTTTTGAACTTCATTTCCCAGAATGCACCTCGGTCAGGTGATGAGGTTGCTCACCTGAACCGAGGTGACATGTTAATTAGTGTGGCTATAAGAAGCCAGGATTTTCAGTTAACTTTGTCTTGCATCTGTTGGAATCTACTTGTGAAATGCTGCTTAGTTGGTTAAGTTAAGTTAAGTTTCATGTTTGTAGAGACTCTTGTTTTGGTTTGTTTGTCATGTAAAGTCTGAGTGTTTTGTTTGATTTCGTTCTTCATTATTAAACATTAAAAACTATCTTTACCTCTGCATTTATACACCACCTTAAGAAGCCTGACATATGTATAGTGGATCCGGAAAGTATTCACAGCACTTCACTTTTCCCCCATTTTTTTATGTTACAGCCTTATTCCAAAATGGATTAAATTCATTATTTCTTTAAAATTCTACAAACAATACCCCATAATGACATTGTGAAAAGTCAGTGCACAAACCAAGCCATGAAGTCCAAGGAATTGTCTGTATACCTCTGAGACTGGATCAATATACAGGTCTGGGAAAGAAAATGAAAGACGTTTGGAACCATCAGGACTCTTCCTAAAAACTGAGTGACTAGGTGGATAAGGGAGGTGACCAAGAACGCCATGGTCACCCTAAAAAAGCTCCAGCATTTCTCTGTGGAGAGTGAACAACCTTCAAGAAAAACAACCATCTCTGCAGCACTCCACCAATCAGGTCTGTATGGTACAGTGGCCAGACGGAAGCCACTCCTCAGTAAAAGGCACATGATGGCCCACCTGGAGTTTGTCAAAAGGCACCTGAAGGACTCTCACACAATGAGAAACAGAAAAAAAATTGTTAAAGCACCTTTAGCACCAATTACAGCCTTAAGTCTTTTTGAGTATGATGCTACAAAATGATTGTGCTGTTCAGTTGTTTCATGTTACAAGTAACAATAAATAAACAAAAAAAGACAGTAATATAATGTAAATTCTACCTTGATTAACAGAATGACAGGAATGAAGTAATTGAGTTGTGTTCGGGTGTCAGTATTCACAACCTCATGGATCGGGTGTCGCGGTGTCAGCATTCACGTTCCCAGTGTTCACATCCTTAGTTGTTTCAGCATCAGTATTCATGCTCTCAGTGTTCAAGTGTTTTTTGAAGATAGTAAGAAAAGCTGCAGAGTAAATGAAACTGTCAAATTTTCTGTCACATTGTATTTCTCAGCAAGGATCCATCATCCGTCACTAATATATACAGGGTTGATAAGAACACACAGAGGAGTGTACACTAGCTGAGTCAATACGGCAACTAAAGCGCAGTACTCTTAAAGCAGTTTCCAAAAGAATTGAGATACCTCTGAAATATCGTAATAAACATAAAGTGCTTTAATACATTTTGTATCGATATACAGGTCCTTCTCAAAAAATTTGCATATTCTGATAAAGTTCATTATTTTCTGTAATGTACTGATAAACATTAGACTTTCATATATATTTAGGTTCATTACACACAACTGAAGTAGTTCAAGCCTTTTATTGTTTTAATATTGATGATTTTGGCATACAGCTCATGAAAACCCAAAATTCCTATCTCAAAAAATTAGCATATTTCATCCGACCAATAAAAGAAAAGTGTTTTAATACAAAAAAAAGTCAACCTTCAAATAATTATTTTGAGTTATGCACTCAATACTTGGTCGGGAATCCTTTTGCAGACATGACTGCTTCAATGCGGCGTGGCATGGAGGCAATCAGCCCGTGGCACTGCTGAGGTGTTATGGAGGCCCAGGATTCTTCGTTAGTGGCCTTAAGCTCATCCAGAGTGTTGGGTCTTGCGTTTCTCAACTTCACAATATCGCACAGATTCTCTATGGGGTTCAGGTCAGGAGAGTTGCCAGGCCATTTGAGCACAGTAATACCATGGTCAGTAAACCATTTACCAGTGGTTTTGGCACTGTGAGCAGGTGCCAGGTCGTGCTGAAAAATGAAATCTTCATCTCCATAAAGCTTTTCAGCAGATGGAAGCATGAAGTACTCCAAAATCTCCTGATAGCTAGCTGCATTGACCCTGCCCTTGATAAAACACAGTGGACCAACACCAGCAGCTGACATGGCATCCCAGACCATCACTGACCGTGGGTACTTGACACTGGACTTCAGGCATTTTGGCATTTCCCTCTCCCCAGTCTTCCTCCAGACTCTGGCACCTTGATTTCCGAATGACATGCAAAATTTGCTTTCATCCGAAAAAAGTACTTTGGACCACTGAGCAACAGTCCAGTGCTGCTTCTCTGTGGGAATGCCTGGGGAATGCGGCACCTGTAGCCCATTTCCTGTACACGGTGGCTCTGGATGTTTCTACTCCAGACTCAGTCCACTGCTTCCACAGGTCCCCCAAGGTCTGGAATCGGTCCTTCTCCACAATCTTCCTCAGGGTCCGGTCACCTCTTCTCGTTGTGCAGCGTTTTCTGCCACACTTTTTCCTTCCCACTGAGGTGCCTTGATACAGCACTCTGGGAACAGCCTATTCGTTCAGAAATTTCTTTCTGTGTCTTTTTCTTTCCTCTTGCTTGAGGGTCAGTGATGGCCTTCTGGACAGCAGTCAGGTCGGCAGTCTTACCCGTGATTGCGGTTTTGAGTAATGAACCAGGCTGGGAGTTTTTAAAAGCATCAGGAATGTTTTGCAGGTGTTTAGAGTTAATTAGTTGATTCAGATGATTAGGTTAATAGCTCGTTTAGAGAACCTTTTCATGATATGCTAATTTTTTGAGATAGGAATTTGGGGTTTTCAAGAGCTGTATGCCAAAATCATCAATATTAAAACAATAAAAGGCTTGAACTACTTCAGTTGTGTGCAATGAATCTAAAATATATGAAAGTCTAATGCTTATCAGTACATTACAGAAAATAATGAACGTTATCAGAATATGCTAATTTTTTGAGAAGGACCTGTATAAATAACACAGTGAAATTTTGTTATTCTGGTGTTTTTCAATAGGTGGTGTAATTTGGAAAACACCCACAGTAGATTGAAAACGGTGCAGCTTTGGACACACACATAGTATTATGTCCATAGAATTACAGTATGTTATACAAAATAATATCAGACTAGAAATGACAACAAATAGGCAGCAATTATAACAAATCGTTTAAACCCACAGTACACACACAAACCAAAATACTATTAGTTAAAGTCTCTGTTAGACAAGCAGTATTTTATCCCTTCCTGCCAGCAGATCGATCTCCATGACTCTGTCAGAGACAAACACGAGACAGAAGTGAAAGATGCTTCTTATGTTTTTAGGAACGTTCCTGCTCATTACCTCGCCACAGATCTCTCAAAAGACATGGAGACCGCAGAGCTAATTCATCAAATTACACTGTGTTTAAGCAGAGAGGAGAGGCTTTTATATTTAAATGATGGTGGCTTTTTAATGGTATTACATAAATGCAATGCTAGGAAGCATCTGGCACTGTTCCAGTACACTGCTGGGATGGGGGGCTATAAAATTCTGCTTTAGAAGGTTTTGAAATATCTGCTGTGGTCTGTTCTAATACTGTAATCTCCAGCTTGTTGTATAATTGATGAAGCTGCAATTCTGTTCCATTCAACCTACAGTAACATTTGCATTCATACCAATCCCACAGGAACAGGAAACAAATTTGAGTGATTAAAATATCAAGCACAGGATTTGACCGTTGCCATGAGGTATGGACAATCCTGTTTTTTTTTTTTTTTATTATTATTAGTTTGTAAGTCATTGCAAGGGTTTCGTGGACAATCTGATCATTATAATTTATACATATTTGATTCTGTAAAGCTGCTTTGCGACAATGAAAATGTTTTAAAGGGTATATAAATAGAACTGAATTGAATGCAGGCGAATGCAGGCGGTTACAGGAAGTCAATGGAGGAAAATGTTGAGAGCTTGAGCAGAAGTTGAGCTATTATGTCTGGATCAGCAGAAGCTAAACAAATGGCCTATTTGGAAATGGTCATTTTTATTTTTTTTATTTTTTTATTGTTAGTGCGTGTAGGCCATGGTTTGAATGCTCAGCTTTCCAGGCATTGTTTGCATTGGTAGGTCACTCTTCCAATTGTGATACTTATATGCGTATTGAGTTAAGGGTTTAGGGCCTTACCCAAGGGCCCAATAGCAGAAACCCAGTAGTGGGGGGTCTTGAACCCACGACCCTCTCATCAGTAACCCAGAGTCTGAGCGACAAATGTTTAAATCTTTATCTTTAAATCGTCAATTCTGTTTTGAAAAAAACATGCATGACCAAATGATTCCGATATTCTGTCTGCAATTGATTCTACAGTGTCTCCTTATCCCTAACAATTCAAAGAACAGGCCTTTCAGGAACATAATCCCCTCAATTATCTAATCACCCCTTCAAGAACCATGCAAGAACTATTTTTACAAGATAAGATAAGATATCAAACTCAATCTCCACTGGGCTTTCTTTCTTTTGCAACATTACAGATCAGTGAGTTCAGTAAGATTAGAGAGGTGCATGCATTTCCAGGAATGTACCATATACCTAACTGTTTGTAGACATCTTGCTACTCACACCCATATGTGCTTGTTGAACATCAAATTATAGATTCAGCCCCCCTTTTTGTTCTTATAATAAGCTCCACTCTTCTGTAAGGGCTCTTGTGGGGATTTGTGTTCACTCAGCAAGAAGAGTTTAGTAGATGCAGGCACTGATGGTAGGATGGTGAGGAGACTCCAGCTTCAGTTTATCCCAAAGATGTTCGGTGAGATTGACTTCATCCAGGGCCCTGTGCAGGAATATTGAGTTCTTCCATACCAGCTTTAGCACAACATGTCTTCATGGAGCTGGGTTTGTGCATAGGGGCTGTGTGATGCTGGAGCACGTTCTAGCCTCTACGTTCCACTGAAGGGAAATCATAAAGCTTACAGAGACACTGGACATTGGCATTTTCTCTTATTTGTATCCCGATTAGAAGCATTGGCGTCCAGGGCTTATAGTCAGAAAGCAAGTTTTTAGAAATTCATTCATGTGTGAAGACACATGACTGGATACTGAGTCAATATGCAACAAGTGCCCTGAGAAACATTATCATGAGAACCGGTTTTCTGTACAAATAGATCTAGTTATTAGCAGTGTTATGTACGCTAATTAAATGCAAATCCTATTTGTATGTGCCTTCGATGTAAGATCAAGTGGGATTGATCGTTCAGTTGGTACGAGCAGATTGGGATGGTTAAGAACTTTTCTTCTGCCAAGCCAGGGATTCACAAGGATCCCCCATAACACACACACATACACACACCCCAAAAAAGGAAAAAAACTGGTTATGATACATTGGTGTAAATATATGTTTGCATAGAACCAGGATAGTGCCTTACTGAGGATGGATGATGGACCAATATTCAAAAGGCTTAATGTAGGTATGTTATAAGGAGCTAAACATGTTATGGAATGCTAATGTCTTGTACCCCGCCTTATTCCAGCAGTTAGATTAATCTGGGTGATGGGATCAGAGTCCCTGTGGCCTCGTGGTCATTTTGGAGCGAATGACTAACTGAGAGTAATGCTGTTATTAATAGGAACTGACTCCTGTTTATTCCCAGCACTCCCGTCGATTTGGAAATATGTGTCACCTTTGGAATGAATTACTCGTTCCTGGTGTTCTTCCTGCTCATTGTATGAGAATATAAATTACATCATTCTCAGAGAGACAAGCATCTCTGGACATGAAGCCCTACAGCCAATGCAACATCAAATGAAATCTGCCTGAAGACTTTAATTCAGTTTCTCAAGACAAGACAATGACAATGTTCAACAGTTGATTATTTATTTAAATTTGCTTAGAATAATCGGGATTAAATCAGTGGGCTAACTAACTTTAGCATGAAAATGAAACAAAGTTAAGACCCAAGTGGCCATAACGACTCCCAAGTGTCTAATCAAAAGGCAACTCGAGACCTTGGATTATTGTCTACGATCATGCCATTTTAACAACTTCACTAAAAACACTATAAATGCAAATGAAGGAAGAGTTTAAACGTAATCTCGTTTACATTAAAAAAAAAAAAAAGACAAATCATCGCCGTCGCTTAAATGAAGATTAAATCGTGGGTCATGTGATCTGTTTTTTATTATTATTATTATTATTATTATTATTATTATTATTATTATTATTATTATTTTATTTAGGATAACCTGAAAGATCAAGTAGCTCACGCTGTTCATCACCATTACTATGAAAATATAATAAAACAATATTAAATGATATTAAACTATAGTATATTTCACAATAGTAATAAGGTTTACTGTGATGGGGAAACATTTGGAATTTTACAAATGACTAATGAGAACAAGAGTAGCATTGTTTCTATAACTGCTTACATTTTACAACTGAATAATAATGACTGAATATTAGTGGTACCCCGCCGCCAGTTGTTCCTTTTTCTCATCGCTGTTAAATTATGCAGGAAATATATTCTATCATTTTAATATATTCTATATTCTATTCTATATTCATTTGTCCTTTTTTAAACATTGTCCGTATTTAAAGACCTTCACTACAGGTTAATATAAGTAAAGGTGGTATGGTGGTGCAGCAGGTAGAACCTCACAGCTGCTGGTTCCTGATTCAATCTTGAGCTCAGGATAGGATTAGGATTCAGTCATTTGTCACATGTACATGTACCTGTTTGAGCCATCAGTGCCCCCATGGTTACTTGCTGTGTGGCGCTTCTCTGGGTTCTGCAGTTTCCTCCAACCCTACTGCGCATGTACTGTACTTGGGCTCCGTTTGTATAGCACAGACTCTAAGTCTCAACCCTGACAAAGATCAAGCGTCTACTAACAATGAAATAATGACTGAATGAATAAATAAATAAATGAAAGGATTAATTAGAATCTTGGCAGTGTGGTGATGTAGTTGTTAGCATTGTGGTTTTAAACCTCCAGGGTCAAGGGTTTGATTCCTTCCTTGGGTTTGTGAGTGTGTGTGTGTGTGTGTGTAATTTGCGAATTCTCCCTGCGCGTGGTACATTTACTTGGGGTACTCCAGTCCGAAGAAATACAGATTAGGCTAATTGGTGTTTTCAAATTGCCCGTAGTGTGTGAATGAACGTTTTCAGTTGCACAAGCATGCACATACTCAGGGACTTTAACTGGAAGCCAAGGCAATTGTAGAGTCTGTTAGGGCCTTAGCGAACGATTTACAGGGGGCCTCATCATCCAGCATTCATCACATCATCTTATAAATAATAAATACGTTGGTCAGCCCTTGGGGGGCCCCCTACTGGCCTGGGGCTTCAAGCAGTTGCCTGCATTGTCTGTTGACAAACAGCGCCTATGAATGGAAGAACGTTTTTTTTTTTTTTTCACAATTTAAAATCTGCCCTTTCGACATACTGTATAAACATATCAAAGTGAAAAGTTTGTGCTCTGACTCCACTAGGTACAAAATGCTCCAAACCGCATGGAAAAAAAAAAAAAGCTTAAATTAAATATCCAATTCCTGATGGGCCCTGTTAATAAATCCCCTTTGAGAATGCTTCTAAGGTAGCATGTTAGCAATATTAGCATTGTATCTCTAACGCCATACAAATTACAGTCACCAAACACATCCCAGCTAATGGATATTTCCTTTCATTTCATCTATTGTATATTTCTCTTATTTTTCTTTCTCTTTATTGTTCCCTTTCTCCTCCTTTGTTTGTCTCTTCTCTTTTTTTTTTTATCTCTCTATATTTCCCTGTCTATTTCTGTCTGTCATTGTCTATTTATCCCCCTCTCAATCTTTTCTCTCTCTCTCCCCACCCTTTCTTTTTCACTGCCCGAGTTATCTGTCACTCTGTTCACCCCCTTTCACTCTCTTCCTTTACCTTTCATTCATTTTTCCATCTCCCTCACCATATACATCTTCCATTTAAAAAAAAATGATTTCTCTTACTTTTCATCCTCTCTCTCTCACACACACACAATTTCATTTGCCTTTCTCTTAACATTCTTCTCCATATTTCAATTTCACTATCTGGTTCTCTTTTCCAATCCCTTCGTCGCTCTTCCCCTGTTTCTCTCTTCCTTTTACCCTTTACTTTGTTTCCATATTTGGATCTTTCTTCATCTTTTTTTCTGTCTCTGTCCTGAATGTCTGTCTCTCTCACCATCACTGCTTCTTTCTCTTTCATTCGCATTCTTCTCAATCTTTTCCTTTTCATCTGTCATTATTCTTTCTAAGCCCTCTTCTTTTTTTACATACCTTCCATTATTCTCTCTTTCTCTCTCTCTCTCTCTCTCTCTCTTTGTTTGTCCAATCCCATACTCTTTAAATCTGTCAATTCTTCTACACCTTTTCTTTTCACTCTTTGAATCTCCACCTCTCACCTTATAGAATTTTACCCATCTCTCTTTCTTTCTCTCGCTCTCTCTCTCTCTGTCTCAGCTCCATCACTCTGCCTGTCTATTAAGGGTGGACTGTCTCTTTCTCTCTCACTCGCTGTAATTATTACAGACACAGGCACTCAGAGTTGAGGGGCAAACAGCATGCTTGATTTAAGATGAAACCCTGAACACTGGGAAATTGAAGATTGCATTGGTGTGACATGAAGGGGCAGTAAGGGTGGGGGTGGGTTTGGGTGGGTGGGGATGCTGGACACAGTCAGAGGAGACCATTAACATCAGTGTTCACTCCATCTGCTTATCTCATGCTGACAGAGAGACGGGACTTGCAGCTCTCCTCCTATCGCTCTTGTGCAGTCTCCCGATTTCCAATCTCACAAAGAAACACAAGTGCACAAACATGTACACAAGTGCCATTACAAGTGATTTCTTTGATTTTACTTCAAGTCCGCAGAAATACAAACTGTACATTTAGTACATTCTGGGAAAAAAACAAAACAAAACAAACAAACAAAAATAACAATGGTTTTGTTTTCATATTGTCTCATAGTCCACCAGTTACCATGACTACTGGTACTGTGGGTAGGATTGGGTGACCAGTAACAGGTCAGCGTTGCAAACATCCCATCTGAGACTCCACCTACCTCCTCCTATGCTCCGGCTAAAGTCCCAGATATTCTCCCTTAGACTTTCAATTCAATTCAATTTTATTTGTATCGCTCCTTTAACAATGGTCATTGTCGCAAAGCGGCTTTACAGAATCAAAATAAAATTATGGAAAGGTGCATGAACAGTGTGAGAAAATACGTATGAATTCAAATGAAATCAGATTGTCCCAGATGAGCAAGCCAATGGCGACGGTTCTGAGGGAAAAAAATTTCCTGAGATGGCAATAGGAAGAAACCAAGATAGGAACCTGACTCAATAATGAACCCATCCTCATTTGGTTGATAACGGATAGCAGGGATTGATCTGCACTCACTCTGTATGTTAGGCGGCTGGAAGTTCATTATAACAGAAGATGTGTTTTAGTTAATATGGAGGCTCAGATACAAAACTGTAGGAAATTCCAGTCCTGAACTACTAAGCCACTGCAAGTCCTCAAAGAACAGCTGTCCGAGCAGGCCATCATGTGACAAGATCTCCAATGGGTCTCCAGGATCTCCAGGAGGCAGACAGGTTCAGAGGGCAGAGGGGGTCTGGATCACTGGTGGCTCAGGAGCAGCATACAGACAGAGAGAGAGGGTAAGGGATTAAGAGAAGATAAAAGAAGAGAAGAGATCTGCTCCTTTACCTAAGACCAATCGATTAAGAATCTATTGGCTAAACAAGTAAGTTTTTAACACTGAGACTGTATCTGAGTCCTGAACATGAATTAGAAGGCTATTCCATAACTTTGAACGTTGGGGCTTTGTAAAAAAAAAAAAAATACAAATAAAAAAAAAGCTCTATCCCCAGCTGTAGTTTTCATAATGAGCTGTACGGGTGGTAGATCGTAGAACACCAGCAGTTCGCTCAGGTACTGCGGCAAAAGACCATTTAATGCTTTATAGGTCAATTTAAATCAATGGAAAATTTCACCAAGCCAATGCAGTATGGATAAGACAGGGGTGATGTGATCTTCTGGTTCCAGTGAGGACTCTCTGGACTAACTCAAGCTTGATTATGCACAACCAGACGGTAAGGCATTACAATAGTCCAACCTAGAGGTGACAAAAACATGAACAAATGTTTTCTGCATTGTTTTGTTGAAAATATATTTCTGATCTTGGCAATATTTCTGAAATGTCTATACTTTTACACACATTGTTCAGTGCCTCAGACTCTCTGCAGCCTCAGAGACTCTAGCCACATGATTAGACACTCCACACACAGATGCAGCACCCAGAGCAGGGGTGTCAAACCTTCTCCAGAAAGTGCTGTTGTGAGTGCTGGTTTTCATTTCAAACAAGCCCAAGCCACACCTGATTCCACCTGGTGAATTAGTTGTTCCAGACTTTCAGTAGATTATCAGGTGTGGCTGCTTCTTGGTTGGAATGAAAGCCTGCACCCACACCGAGACTTTCTGGAAACAACTTGATGCCCTGACCTCCAGGTTTCAGATTCTCCACCCATATAATCACACTGTGGTATAATCACACATAGTCTCTCCGACCTCTTATTCTTCTCCATCGTCTTATTTTCCTTTTTCCCCTCTCCTTCTCATCCTCTTTTTCTTTTTCTCCTCCTACAACTCCTTCTCGTCCTCTTAATCCTCTTTTCCTCAACCTTCTTTTTCATGCCCTTATTCCTTATATGCTTTTTCAAATTCAAATTCCAATTTAATCATACACAGCTTTTAACAATGCACCTTGCCACAAAGCGGCTTTACGGAATTTCAAATTTTGTGGGGAAAAAAAAAAAATTATATCTTTTTTCACTTCACACGTTTTGTCCATAATGAGCAACCCAGAGTCTTCCTCTTAGATAATTAATCTCCTTCTGTTACCCTTCTCTTCCAAACATGCCATTTCAGCGTCTATGTAATTGAGCAAGTGTTGAGCCACGCCCCTCAAAAGAACAGCAGATCTGAAAAACAAGCAAGGGGCGGGGCGGGGCGGGGCGGGGCTTTTTTACGAGGTCACATTAGTGGGAATCTCTATGGACTTCTTTAGTAAAAAAAAATGCAGAAAGGACAAAAGAATGTGTTTACTTTGCTTTCTGACATAGGAGACCCACCTAATTGATAAAACATTACGGAAAGCTTTCCAATTTTGAATTCAATTCCAGATTTTCAGTTTCATTCCAGAATGATTTGAATATGTTTAAGTCTGATTTCTTATTAATGAATCAATGAATAATGCTGGATTCCTGTTGCATAAATGTACAGAACAGTAACAGCCATTGATTTTAGTTTTCATTCTTTAATTTTTCCTGTGATATTTATGTTACATTGTTAAACATTTAGCAACCAAAAAAAAAAAAAAAACATGCAAGTTCTTATTTCAGTTCTTGATTTTAGCCCTTTTAAAGGTAAGTATTTCCTTTTAAACACAATCGTCTAGACACACATGAAAACTTCATTCATTTCAAATCATTCTTCTCAGGTACGCTCTAGAGACATGAACTAGACGCAGGTGCTTTTAATAATCTGAATGCGGAGCTCAGAAATTGGCTTCAGATCCCGATTCCCAAATAGACAGAACTTGCCTGTGTACATATTGATGTAATTTTGTACTTAATTGGCCCTAAATTTAACTTGTTGATCATGGGACATCTGTCACTTAGCAAATATCCAGACATGCCAGGAAGAAAACTCACCCTGAAGACTTGAGCGAAGAAAGATTAATTAGGCTTGTCGCATCGATTCGTGTCTCCTGAGAAATTAATAACTCTGGCTCACCAGCTTTCTTCTCACTCAGCTGAAGTGCATGATTTGGAAAATGCTCCTTGAGTCAGTAATTACATTTCTCACAAAATAGGAACCCTAAATTAATAACGTCTGCAGCGCACGAATGGAAAATAAAACACCCGATGCCCTTCCTTCCCTGATAATAACCGTCCCGAATTGAACATGAAACATGAGGAATGCACTCGGACTAAGAGTGTTTATTAAAACCAGACAGATAGCCCCGCAAAGTCCTCCAGCGCTTTATTTGCAGGAGTGACGATCACCCCTCTGATTAAATTCAGTCTGTCTCAGGTATGCAGAGTGCAGGTAAATAAAGGCTCGGGGCTGGAAGCTCTCCTCCGCTGTGTGTGCTTGTGTCCCTTGTGTTTGCTCTCCTCTGCTGACTCAGAGGAGAGGATTGTGGGTACACAGAGAGATTTTAAAGCAACGCCGCCATGGTAACCATCAGCCAGGAGGCAGCATGCAGCAAACAGGTTCAGCATGAAAGGAAGGAAAAGAAAAAAAGCTCTAGTCTTTATACCCTGAGGAGAAGCTGTGGGATGACTAAGGCCTCGGAGAAGGTCCAAAGATTTCCTGGAGTAAAAAAAAAAAAAAAAAAAAAAATACGTATCGTTTTTGAGCATTTTTTTGTTTATAGAAATGACAGCGCTTGTGTGTTATTTAAGCAATATTGCGTTTTCATCATTTTCTCAGAAATTTTTATTTCATTTGTTGTTGAAAATGAAAGGTGCAGAATCCTGACATGGCAAAACTACCTAGAACGTTTTAAAACCTTAAACCCGGATGATGAGAGAATCCATACTGACAGCTGCCTGTAAACCATGTGTCACGTTACAAATCTTCTCCTCCTCCTCCTTCTTCTACTTGTCCTTTTTCATGACCTCCTTTTCTCTTTCTTGTCCTTTTAAACTTTCCTGTACTTTTTTCTTGTCTTCCTTTGTCTCTTCCTCTCCTCTCTTCCTCCTTTTCCATCTTCCCTTCTTTTTCCATCCTTTTCTTCGTCCATCTTCTTTGTCTTATTCTTCTTGTCCTTATCCTCCATTTCCATTGTCTCCATCTTGTCCTCATCTGTTTTCTTTTTTCTCTGGCTTCTCTTCATTTTCCTTCCACTCTCTCTTTTTCCACCTGCTCCTTCTAGTTATTCTTGCTTGTTGTTCTCCTTCTTCTTATCCTCCTTCTGCCTGTCTTTCTCCTCCTTCTCTTTTTTGCTTTTCTTCTCTTTCATCCCCTCTACCTTCTTCCTTTTCTTCCACCTCCTCTTCTTCATCCATCTTTTTATTATTCTACTCCTTTTTCTCCTCCTCCTTTATCTTTCCTTGTTCTTCTTTTTCTGATTCTTACCTTTTTCTTCTGTTACTTATCTTAAACTCTCATTGTTATTCTCCTCCTCCTCCTCAATCTTCTTCTTGCTCTTCTTTTTCTTCTTCTTCTTTACTCATGACTCTGTTACTGTAATTTCCCTTTCCTAAAGAAGCTTCCCGAATCAGTTGACTCCCAGACACTGGCCGGGCTCCAGGGAGTTGTATCTCACTTGGACAGTGTAAGATTGTCCCTAAGCACTGCTGCTGTGATCATAAACACTGTCGTGTTGTCTTTGCTGCATCCTCAGTCTCTTTCTGCTTAGAGCGAACATCCTGTTAACACACTCGGTGCTGTTAGGTGCTGTTACTCCTCTACACCTGTATGGTGTGATGATTTATTACCCCACTCTCTGGTCTTACCCCAAAGAGCACGGCTCTGGTTTTAAGGGAGTTTCCTTCACTGCTTTGTTCATTAGAGAACTAGAGGCAACAAAACATCTGGAGCCTTGAGTGAATTATTTCATATGTACAGAAACAACTCCACTCAGGCTACTGGTTTTAGTTTGACAATGTAATGGATGGAGAATCAATAGCGCTGTATCCAGACACAAAGTCATCCAGGATTTTATAGGATGTGGAATTAAAAATCATCCAGGCTTCTGAAATGTTCGACTGCATCACTGACCCGACCCTCATGCTCTTCTTTTCTTTAACCCTCATGTTGTGTCCCGGGCAAATCTGACCAGTTCACAAGTTTCCTCTCAAAAAAAGGGCAGTAAATTTTATCATTTTTTTTATTCGGTTCAATGACTTTGTTTGCACATGGCATTTAAATGCATTTGGAATATTTTCATAAAAATTTGTGTTTTATGGAACTTTTATACACCCATGGTGGTCCTGGTCAAAAATGACCGCTCATTGGAAATGAATGGGTAAGACTTCAATTAGTGTAGAAAACAGTGTTCAAGCACATTTCTACACTCCTTTTCCACAACTAAACATGCAGGTGTGTTTAAACACACACACACACACACAAACACACACACACACACACACACACACACACACACACACACACACACACACACACACACACACACACACACACACACACACACACACACACACACACACTCCTTATGGCTACTATGTCAACCCACACAGCAACCTATAGACAACATAATGTTACCACACCTGTTGAAAAACAAAACTGCAACATTGTTTCAATCTTACAACTTTCTTGTAAGCTTTTTTGATGTCATACTTACAGTTCAGTCTTTGGCAACACGATATACTGCACATGAAGCACTGGAATTATATTTAACAGCGACAGTGATGAGGAGGAGAGAAGCCAGGTTGAGAGTGAGGAGGGTTTAAAGGAGGAAGAGTCAGAGGTTGAGAATAACACAGATATATATATATATATATGCACACAAAAATTTTGAATATGTATATAGTTTAGACTATATACTTATACTTATACTATATAGAGACTACAACTTCAGCTGGGTCTTCCTCCTCGGGTAATACTCTGTGTTATCCTCAACCTCTGACTCTTCCTCCTTTAAACTCTCCTAAAGATATATATATATATATATAGTACAGACCAAAAGTTTGGACACACCTTCTCATTCAAAGAGTTTGAATTTGTATTATGGCAAGAAAAAAGCAGCTAAGTGAAGAAAAACGAGCGGCCGTCATTACTTTAAGAAATGAAGGTCAGTCAGTCCAAAAAATTGGGAAAACTTTAAAAGTGTCCCCAAGTGCAGTCACAAAAACCATCGAACGCTACAAAGAAACCGGCTGACATGCGGACCGCCCCAGGAAAGGAAGACCGAGAGTCGCCTCTGCTGCGGAGGATAAGTTCATCCGAGTCACCGGCCTCAGAAATCGCAGGTTAACAGCAGCTCAGATCAGAGAGCAGGTCAATGCCACACAGAGTTCTAGCAGCAGACACATCTCTAGAACAACTGTTAAGAGGAGACTGTGTGAATCAGGCCTTCATGCTAGAATATCTGCTAGGAAACCACTGCTAAGGACAGGCAACAAGCAGAAGAGACGCGTTTGGGCTGAAGAACACAAGAAAGAACACAAGAAAGAAAACCCGCTGAATGAGAAGGGGTGTCCAAACGTCTGGTCTGTACTGTATATAGTTTAGAATATTATTTCAAATAAAATTTTAATAAGAACAAAGAGAAGGGTAATCCTCAAAAAAGATTTACATTTATAGTTTATCTTCTTTTCTCTCTTGTAAAGTCCATTAAGAAAACTCCTCATGCTATCACAGACTGAACATGGTCTAAAGAAGAGCAGAAAGCTAATACACACCTATTGGCTTTAAATATTGTTTTCCCTAAATTGTTAGCAAATCTGAATTAACTTGAACAATCATGCTAAATCTGCAAAATATTCTACAAGCATATAAGGGAATGTCCTGAGAATTCTTGAGAATGAGCTGCTGTTTTGGATTGTGCACTTGAGAACTTTTTTTTTCTTTTTTTTCCCAATCTTCACTGTCAGCCTGAAAGCAGACAAAGAGCACACGAGCGAGACCTATAGGAAGATATGACAGGACTTTCATCCACCTTTGTTTGGCTTCCTGAATAAATCCAAAACACATCTTCTTTCCATTTCTGTCTTTGATGGCAGAAGAGAAAACCTGAGAGCTGAAACCCCGAGGGAAACACGCAGCCCTCGGCCATCCCCTTGTTATTAGTGCTGGAAGACACGCCAAGACCTCTGTTTAAAAAATAAATAAATGAATGCGTATACTGGCAAACCACCAACGGCACTGTCTTACAGGGACGCTCTCCGCATGCTGATACGGAGCAGCGTCTAACAGTCACTCCGAGTCCACTCCGAATCTGTTGTTCCACTGCACTTATTAATGTTTGCCTTTATTTATATGGCTGAGGGGTCTTTATGAAGTGACACATTTCAGACAATATAAATTAAGCATGAAGGTGTGTGTATGACTCTAGCTCAAGGGCACAACAGCAGTGGAGCTCAGTAAGTCCCAGCATTACTAAGAGGAGAGAGTTTGTCCATCAAAAAAAAAAAAGGGGGGGGGGGGCGGGGGGAGTGTCAATCTAACACAAACAGTTCGAGTCAGCAGCACAGATCTTACTCTGAATTCACACAGGACACGTCACATCAGACATCAACCAACGACCTTAGACACCTCTCAAGTGCAATTCCATTCTGACTGCAAATTCACAGTGGTTTTTATTTAACAGATGAAAGAAACTCTGAATAAAATAGAATTCCAAGCTGAAAGCCACACCCCCTTCAGCCACACCCCCTTTCAGCCACACCCACTCACAGCTGCTGCTCCTTACTTTCTCAGTATCTCAGAATCCACTATGCATGACTGGAGTGTTTAACTAATTAAACTAGTGTCTATGTGACATTGGTGTTCAGCTTCTGGAGCCATGGGCGGAGTCATCTCCAAACCTAAACCTAATAGAAAAACTGTTGGACAGGAGCAATCAAGAAACCATCTTCTGTACATGATCTTCAGGAAGAGATCAAGCAGGAATGGGTTGAGCATGTGACACTAGGTTACTGTAGACATCTATTTGAGTCTACATCCAGCCAGATCCAGCAGGATCTAGCAAGAACGAAAGGTCTTCCTGCTAACTACTGATTGTAGTTACACTAATGAAAGCACAATGATGAAATCTGCTCTGCTGCTTAAGTGCATGAAAACGATGGCACTGAAACAACACACCGGGTATGAAGTGCCTGGAGATGGGGCGCTCACATGGCGAGATCTAGTTGGCTCTTAAGTTCAGTCTTCATTAGAACATCTACAAGTCATTACATGTTGTAATTACAAAACCGCCCATCATAAGACCTGGCATTAGACATGTGAGTGAGTGGATACTGTATCTACAGTATATGCATTGTAAGAAGCATCAGGCGAGTGGTTACACAATGCTGACTAGATAGTAATTTTAAATAAAATGCACAACATATAGAAAGAGATTTTGGGACACTTGCACTTTACTCAAATGCACAAGCGAAAAAAACAAAGACACAGAACATTGCAAGTGCGGTTTAAAATGCTTTTTAAAATGAAATGAGGTTTGGTGGCATCGTGTGAAGTGGCACTATACACAATGTGTGAAGGAACACACTCAGTGTGAAATGCCATTTACAGTCAATTTTAAGTTCAACATAAAGTAAATGTCTGTCCAACTCAGAAAGTAAGTCAATGAGTAAATAAATTAATGAATAATAAGCATTTATGTTGACGATTTACTCATTAAATAAAAAAAATGCATTTAACTTAATGTATCGTATCTGCATTTTCTACACTATTAGACACCTTTTAGACACAGTATACTACACCTGTTAATGTCTATTCATGTTAGAGATGATTATTGTTATTATAATTTGTTATTGAGGGTCTGGGTACATTGCTTGTTATTTTAATTTGCTTTGGCAACAGTGTTCATAGTGTCATGTCAATGAAGTACAGAATAACAAGCTTTATTGTATAAACACTGATTTATACCAATATTTAAACATTTAACAAGGCTCATACAGTAATTACGGTTTTAGGGGTGGTTGTGTCTTACTGTCCTATCAACTCAGAAAAGTAGTCAAATATCCATAGATAAAGCGAACAAAAAGAAAGAGAACACTGCAGCAAAGAGGTGGCACCAACATCCAGTAGGAGAATATTATATAACAGTGAGAATTTGTTACCATCTATTACATATGGGGCTGCAACTATACTGGGTGTTTATTAGCAAACTGAAGTCTTTTTTCCTGATGAGTCTCACTAACAAGTGGTTTTCCTATGGACACACAGCTGTAAGCTGTAGGCTAATGAGTGTGTGTACGCAAATGCTTTTCATTTTACTATTGAACGCAACACTGGTTTTTAAGTGATCTCCAAGTATTATTTTTTTTTCTGACTACATTTCTTCTACAAAGTTGTTCAGCACTATCCTTCATATCGTTCTAATTCTCATTTAATGATTCATTACAGAGTTCTTAACCCAGTTCCAGGTGTCTTTGCTGCCTCTGTTGTTGTCTTTGCTTGATGCAGGCCAGTAATTTGACAAACAGCAACTTTTTTGCAGTGTATTTTGATAGTCAAACTAGAGAGGCAAATTTTCTGAAGAAAATGTGAGTGATGTTTGCCGTGGCAAAACTCATGTCTCAATATCACTATGTTTCTTTTTATTCCTTTGCGAAAAACAACATTTAAAGTGCTGGTATAGCTTTCAAAATCGCCGAGATGAGACAATATTGCTTCTATTAATATTTCCGGATTTCTTTTTTTTATAATAACTTATCATTATTTTGTCTTTGTTTCACCATTATTAGCCTTTATACAGTATAACTTGCCTAGCCACATTCCTTTAATTCAAATATACTGTTTTTATCCACACCTATTATCAAAAGTCAGCAACTTTACCTGAATCCTTATGACAAAATATAAAAGGGGTCTAGGCAACAGTTAGACAATTTAATAGTAATTCTTCAAATCAGAAGTCGCCTTAAATAACTAAACCGAAAAACTCTAAGTTACCCTTAAAGCTAATAATAACAGTCTCCCTGTAAGCAAGCCAAAAGAGGGACAACAGTCAAGGGGGTGGGAACAAAAAAACTAAACAAAAAACTCCTTCAGGGATTAAAAAAAAAATGCTTGTGAGAAAACAAGACTTAACTGTGAGAGCCAGTTCTCATCTGACACAATACAGGTGCAATCTGTAACACAGCCTTGTAACAAGAGGATTGCAACTGATTTCATCTATAACTCACACTGCTGGAAACATGACATAGAACATATAGTGTTACAAATTCATGATTTCATATTGCTTTATATTCTAACGGAATTAGAACCATCATATAGTAAATCACCTAAATGAAGTCGAACCCATCATATAGTAAATCACCTAAAGTAGAACCATAAAACTAAGTGTATACAATGCTAAAAATATGAGTCTTGAGTCTAGATTGGGAAGACTATTCCAAAGTTAGTCATATTAAGATAAGTAATCATATTAAGATATATAAATCATATCTTAATGAATGATAACCAATCCCCATGTCTCTATGATATACTGTTGTGAAGATGGGTTTGAGTTGCTAAGGTGCTCTAAATGGTTGTTGAGATAAATGAGCCCTCTCCCTTGTCTCTATGAAAATGGGATCCCCAGTTAGGTTCAGTTTCAAAGTTCCTATGGAAGTTGCTATTATATGTCAATGGGGCAAATTTGCCAGAGGTACAACTTATATCCTACATCTACATCTAGGCATTTGGCAGACGCCCTTATCCAGAGCGACTTACATTTTTATCTCATTACATCTGAGCAATTGAGGGTTAAGGGCCTTGCTCAAGGGCCCAACAGTGGCAACTTGGTGGTTGTGAGGTTTGAACCTGGGATCTTCTGAACCGTAGTCCAATGCTTTAAGCACTGAGGTACCCCTGCCCTGCCCTATCCTCTTGCGCGATATGTTCTGACACAGTTTGCAAGCTTCTTCCGATGTGGTAATTGATCTTTGCTCAAAGATCTTTGTCGAAGACATCTTTGAGGGCATTTTGTGTTATGATGTCACACTATATCTTAAGTATTTCATAAAGAAAAAGGCATGGTTCACCTACTCCACTCCGAATCGACACATTAAACAGTTCAAATACTGTGCCTCTGACACTTCTACAAAGCCATGTGAGGTCGGTCGTCACGCAGCTGAACTCTCAGGACAGGCCATACAGAACTGGAATTTTCTTTATTGGTGATGGAGTGAAAGAGACCGCAGATGATGTGTGGCAGTTAACTCTGCAGCTAAAAGACATTGTGGATATGATATGTGCCCAGAAAATCTCTGTGCCTCATGTAAAGACATTAAAGATGCAGTCAGACATTCAAGACATTCAAGATGCAGTCAGGTTTCACTGAGACCAACACAAATGTCACAGTAGAAGTGGTGTACAGTATAAATGAACATCATACAAGAAAAGACAATTTCTTGTGACAGGAAACACTGACTCTGTGGAGTTTGGGGAACTAGTATTGATCTTGGTAAAAAAATTACACTATTAATTCTTTGGTGCCAATGAACTGTACACGGAGGAATTCCTTCCTCAGTACCATCTGAAAGACAATGAAATTATGCAGTGTGTGACCATTAGTGACTTGACTAATTTTTATCCATTGCCTTCCGACATGAAGGATGGATACCAAATAGTTCCATTATACCACTGTGTTTTATCATACTGATATCTTGATCTGTCATTCTGGTGTTTACTGAGATTTATTCTGTTCTTCATACTCAGAAATGGTTTGTGCAGAGCTAAACATCCTAAGCAATGGCATTACTAAGGTATTGCCAGATCTCCCAGCCTCAGTTCTAAATATTGTAGAGGAGACACCTCACGCACTGGGGTGGAGACCACTGAGGATTTTCAGTTTGTTCAGGAAACAGATCTGCTTTCAGTACCGAGACCAATTTCATTTCACTTCCCATCTGCATTAACCTCTTTAGCTTCCTCAACATGCTCCTCATGTTGTAGTGGGATGTAGTGGGATCAGGATATCCCTCACTGGTCAAGCAGTTACAAGCCCAAATTGAAAATGGTAAACGGTCTTCAGCACCAAGGATAATGAAGCGCAAACGGTCAGAAGTGTTTAACACAGACAAAATTCCAGCCAAACAAAGGGCAACTGTTCAGGACACGTATGCCTACATAAAGTGGGACATGAAATTTATGCCAGTGAGTGAGACCCCAAAAATCCAAAAAGGAGAAGAAGGATAAATTGAAGGTGCTTAGTGAACAGATTAACTTTAACCCAGACAAAGTCAAAACTCTTATGAAGTAGACCTACTACTCCCAACGTAAAAAGATAAACAAGGGAACAGATGTGAAATATCTCATTGAAGACAAGAGCAAACGGGTTTTGCAGGCTGTCATAAAGTTGAAAATTCTGAGGGGACAATTAGAGGGCTGCTCAGAAGATGTCAAGAATATAGTGCTCCTTTTTCTCACCTACGTTTTCCTTTGTTTCTTTTTTTCTGTTTCCAGTCCAGAGCATGCACCTAAGGGGCAACTTATGAGTCTTCAAGTGGACCAATCATGTCTGGACTCTGTGACTAATGTCAGGTTTCGGGGTGCGAGGCATAAATGTAGAGGTCCAGGTGTTAAAGGAAACGATGTTTTATTTAACACAAAAACAGGGAAATTAACAAAACAAATAGATGGGGGAAGATGAAGCTCGCTGTCCTCCTCGAAGCTTGCTGTCTTCCTTGTAGGTGCCATGCAGCGGCGGCAGCTCGCTGTACTCCTCGCTGCGTGACCACGGCAGCAACGGAGGAAACGCGCTGTTCTCGGCGCGGTGCAGCGGCGGGAGCTCGCCCTCCTCTTCGGCGCAGTGCAGCTGCGGCAGCTCGCCATCGACGAAGCAGGATATAGAGCTCGTTGTCGTCACTGCAGCTGCGCGGCGGAAAGAGGAGCTCGCCGTCTTCGTCGAGGCTGCTGAGCTCGCTTTCGTCGTCGAGGCTATACAGCAGATAGTAGAGCTCGCCGCTGTCATCGTTGAAAGGCATGTAGAACAGCTCACTGTCATCGTCGCTGTCACAGGAGAACGGGGCTGGCAGGTCTGGGCGACTAGTGAGGCTGGCTGGCAGGTCTGGGCCTTCCTTAAGGCTTAGCTGCGTTAGCAGCCCTTGGAGCGCGGCTACCTGCTCCTGCAGGTCACGAATGCGCCCTTCATTCTTTTGGCGCACCGCCCAAAGCTGCTCCAGTCACGCTGGGAGACTGCTCCTTGCTGCTCATACTCCTTGCACTCCGTTCTCTCTCGACGCTCGGTGTGGGGCGCTTCTGCGCCCTGGTCCCCGCCAAACATAGACCTCCTGGTCTTTACCCTCCAGTGGGTGCGGGGACTCACGTCGCCCCGAGCTGCGCCATTTTTGAACGGCGTGCGTCGTATTGCCAGCCAGCAGCCATCCCCATTTCGCTGCTCTCTCAGCTCCTCCTGCTCTGCCATTACCTGCGCTCCCCTGTCAGGTCTCCTCTTCCTTGCTCCTCCTCGCCGTTTGCCGCTATGTTGCTTGGTAAACCTCCCGCTCTCCGCGTCGGCTTCCCAAGCATCAATCATCGTTGCCCCCCCCAAATGAATCTACCGGGGGAAGGGCTCCTCTGCTATGCCTCTGTTACGGTCTTGCATTCTGTCAGGTTTTGGGGTGCGAGGCATAAATGCAGAGGTCCAGGTGTTAAAGGAAACGATGTTTTATTTAACACAAAAACAGGGAAATTAACAAAACAAATAGACTTTAATAATAAAACAAATCAAAACACGAATAAAGACAACGGGAAACACGGACTAAACCCACAGACATTTATGGGTATAAATCAACAGATGCAAGACAAATAACTAAACTCAAAACACTATTTATAAAGAAAGTAATGATCAACTCGGTTCAGGTGAGCGCCCACGTCACCTGACCGAGGTGCAAACTGGGAAATGAAGTAAAACGAAACCAAACTACAACACAAAGTCACAGGGCGCTTTGGCGCCCTCTAGGGGTTATCCCTGACAACTAATTACTCATGATCCACCTGGGCAAGTGGAAAATCATCTGATCATAGGAATGTCTTAAGGTTATCACTAATAGTCTATACCTTAATTTACAATTTATCCATCTATTTACTTTGTAATTTATCATCAGCAATTGTTGACTGTAAAATTTATGCCAAACAACTGTAATGCTAGATGTTATTTCCTGTTGGCTGGCTACCTCAGCTACCAGTAATTTACCATAAAGCTGAACTTTGCAGTAAAATATTGTAGTACATTATACAGTCGTACTGTGTTCATCACTGGAATAAACTAGATCCAGATTCACAATAAATTAGTAAACAGATTAACAGTATAACTGTTTATTTTATTATTATTATTTAACATAAACAAAAGAAATTCTCAACTGTTACAGTTTCCTAAGCAATAGACCATATTATTATACATTGTCATCATGTTTTATACGGTGAAAACCCAGTGTTTCAGAAATGATGCAGGCAGTCCATGAAGCAGTTTCTACCTTGATGAGACCATGGCTCTGAGAAAACTTTCTCCCTTGATAGTGTCCAAGCACTAGTGAAAGTGCACTAGTGTAGCAGGGAGGTATATAGAGAAATAAAGTCCCAGTTTTACCTGAACACTCCTCATATGTTGACTGAATTGTAAATAAAAAAAATAATTCATGCTTTGTATTTTTTTAGTGAGTGACAAGTGTGTTGAGTTTTGTTGCACCCTTCATTGTTGCACCTTTTTTTTCTGTTGCACCTCCTTTTCCTATCCACAAGTCGGTGGAATACATTTTGTTTGTTCAAATCAGCCACTGTTTTTCCAGACTGTTGTTTCACTTCACTGATCACATGACGGAAAGAAGCAACAGTATTGGCTTTTTCTTTCTTTCTTTTCTTTTTTTTTTTTGAAAGACTTCATTTTTCATATGCTATTATTTCACAGTTCATTTTGCTGAGCAAGTGTAAATTCAAAGCTTCTCAAAGAAAGGAATTTTCAAACAAGAAAAAACTAAAGAAAAGACAAAACATCAGACAACCTTGTGTGTAAGAGAGGAGATTTAGTATGCATTTAGTATTTACTCAAGTAATCTTTGGGTTAGCTTAAAATTAATTTGATGATCTGAATCATTTAAGTGTCACACACTGTACATGCAAAAATAAATAATAAGAAAATATGAATGTGTCAAGTACTTTTTCACGGCACTGTATACTGTATTCAACCTATTATTTAATAATAGAGTTATTAATATAGAGAAATTGCTTTATGCATTCAGTACTGAAACATTTGAACACTACTCATTCTCAGATAAAGCACTGCTCATTCAGTAGTGTCTTTCATTATGGTTTGTTTATATTCTCCTGTTTATTTGCATAACTCAATATTTTTTTTTTTTGCTTGTATTTGTACAGTGGCAGCAAAATGAATTGAATTAAAATGAATTAAATGTGGGTGTCCAGCAGTGATGATAAGTGTTTATATGTAAATGCCGGCTGAGTTGGCGTGGTAATTGGGTAATAAATCACTCGACTGGGTGAATCAGGCTCTCGGGTGGCGTTTAACACCAACACACTTTTACAGAAAGCGGAAGCACCTCAAAAGACACACACACTCACATATTTTAAGTAACAGTAACTGTCAACTTAAAGTTCCACCAACTTAAAATCTTTCAGACTAGTGATTTTGTGTCTGATGTCATCAGGGCAATAGGGCACTGGTGGCTCAGTGGGAAGTGTTTCGTCTGCCATGCGAAAGGCCCGGGTTCGATTCCCAACAACTGGATGAAGTGTCTGTAAAACTTTGCCTAAAAAAAAAAAATTGCTATCAAATAGTGTGAGTTGGGCGGCTCAATAATGCAAGTAAAGAATGATGAATATGAATGAGTGCAACAAACTCATAAACTGATAGTTCTGTTTACTTAAAATTGGAAACATCATTACTTTAAAAAATTATGTAACTGATTACCTCAGATTTTTTTAGTTTTGCCAACTTATTTAGGTTTACAGTGTAGTTAACATCAAAAACAAAAACCTTTAAAACAAACATCAACATCCAAAAGAGTCTGAGCCACCAAAGAGTCTGTCTCAATAGCATTGCCTCCAACAATGGGAAAGGTCTGTCAGGTCGCTCTTGTCTCATCCCCAAGGCACAAAACGTGGAACAATGCTCCAGTCATCTCCATATTTTACAGATAACATTCCCATCATGTTGGTCCACCTGTGGATTACACACCATCACTTAGTGTTGCGCCCAGAGACGACTTTTGTGTTCTTTTGTAATTGTGCTATGTTGAACTTCATTTCCCAGAATGCACCTCGGTCAGGTGATGGGGGCGCTCACCTGAACCGAGGTTGCTCATTAGTTTCGTCATAAATGTTCCTGTGTTTGGTTCGTCTTTGTCTTGCATCTGTTCAGTTAAGTGGTTTGTTATGTGTCCTCGTGTTTTGTTGTGTAACTTCTGAGCTTTATATATTTATCACGCTAATCACCTGGTTAGTGTATTCCCTAGCCTGTGTATCTTCTAGCCTGTGTATCTCTCCTAGTCTGTCTGTATCTCCTCTGTGTGTATCTCCTAGTCTGTCTGTACCTCCTAGTCTGTTATGTATAGTTTGTCTCCTGTTTAAGTTCATGTTCTGTTCCCATTGTTTCCAATGTTTTCTTCATTAAAAGACTTTCGAATGCCTTCACCTCTGCCATTATGCCTCTCCTTCAACCCACGCACAGCACCCGTGACACCCGTATTGCCAGCCTGGAGCTCAAATCTCCAAAATCGTTGTGGCATTTTTTTATATGGACGCTATCTTTAATAACTGATAGAGGTTTTGAGCTGTACACACTTACAGTCTCTCTTGAACAACTGTTTAAACTACACCTTGTGACACACTTACAGTAATATTCTAGACATTTTGCAGGCTACCATTTGGGAAACCATAAAGAATAAACCAATTGTTGGGTCAAAATAACCCAATTAGGTGTTCATTAGTAAATGACCCAATATATCTTAATTGACCCAGCATAAACAACCCAACAATATGTTTACAGAAACCCAGCATTTTTTTAGTGTACTGCAACACTTGGCTGTGTTCAATGATTGTCATTAGAATGTGTATAATGTGTACATAAAATATAGTGTTATGGTGTTTATTAACTTAAACTACAACAATACCAGGATTAGGAACAGACCATGGATAAATGAAACAGTTCCAAGACAGTCGGTAAAAAAACATTGGGGCTTAAATAATAATACTAATTACAGAACTAATTAGTGACACCACAAACATCCAACAGTTAACTTCAAAGCCGCAAGGCAAATAAAATGTCCAAAAAGATGCACCCACAGTAGGCTAACCCTGACATGAGTTACTAAGTATTAGTTATTAGTATTAGTAGTGGTTATTTTATAACTGTAACAGCCTTTTCCCAATGTGTTTCATTCTACTAATACAACAGCAATTTGACATCTTCTCGTCCAACATCAGACCTCAAAAATGTGCTTCTGGAAGAATGGACAAAAAGTTCCATAAACCTTGTGGGAAGCCTTCCCAAAAAAGTTAAAGCTGTTAAGGGGGCGGGGCCAACATCATATTAAACCCTAGATTAAGAATTGGATGTTACTCAAGTTCATATGCATGTGAAGGTAGGTGAGCGGATACTTATATATACACACTATATGCTACATAAGTGTTGCAGAACGCCCACAAAAACAAGTGAAAAACTTGGGTTACAAACAAGTGAAACACCTACTGTAGGTTATAGCAGCTATAAACAAACAGGCATCTTCACTCTCACCAGCCTCTTTCTTCCCTCTCTCTCTCTCTCTCTCTCTCTCTCTTTCTCTCTCTCTCTCTAAGTCCTCACTTTATGTTACTGAGGAACCACAAAGAAGCAAATACAGTTTCAGCCTTAACCTTTGAGTGTCAAAGCACTGACAATGGAGACTCCTTCCACACATGTTACATACTGTACAGTAGGCATCTCCATATTACTACTTGAAAGAAAGTGATCATTATCTTTATATAATCTCAGCACAAGTCCCTGTAAATTGAAACATTTTAGATGTTTTACTACAGTACAAACCAGTGATGAACATCTTACTGCACAACTGTCAAAGCTGCTGCTATGGAAAAATAATCAACAGCTTTTGAAAAAGAATACAGTGACAGCATTAGGAAATTCCATTGCATGGTGACTACTGTGAGAACATTTTCTCAGCTCCAACATAACTTCTCCTAAGCGCAGTTTGAATGCCAGTCCTCTCTGCCAGACGCAGAGCGAGCGTTTAACTACATTTCCATCTGTCTGTTCTGGAAATGACCTTTAAGTATTGTTCACACACGGACATGGACAGACTTTTGGCTCTGAAGCTGCATTTCCAGTCTTTAACTCACCCATCTCTAAAAAATCTAATTTGGTGTGCTGATAATGTCCTTGTTGAAACAGAACTATGATTATACACCTGTCACAATGTGTTAGCCTGGAATGCAACATTTAATACACTCAGTTTATTTCTAAAATTCCACCTCTACCTAATAAACACACACACACACACACACACACACACACACACACACACACACACACACACACACACACACCACATAAACTCTATCCTTTCTGTAAAATCTGTTACTTTCAATCAGTGTTAAATTTTCAATGTTATATATAATTCGATAACTTATTTGATATTAACATAAAAATTACGGACCTTCAACTGTCTCACTCATTTTATCTTATTTACTGTACATGTCCTTTAACGTCCATTAAAGTGTATATTATACATCAGGACACGAACATACATCCTGTATATGTATATTTGCATATGTAGAGGCATTTATTCAATGTCAGTTTAAGGTTGATTTCCAGTGTTTTTAGCCTTCCCAGTGTTTTTAACCTCTTCTTTATTAGTCTCTGCTGGATTGCTCTGCAGTTTAATAATAAAAATGATGCATTATGGAACTTAATAAAGTTTACTTTCACTTTTGTTCGACTGCCTTTGGCTAAAAAGCACAGGATCATTGTATTAAAAGACATAGTAAAATCTATAGACATTAATATTACATTTGCTGTATGAATTTCAAAATGTTTTAAGATCAAACCTGCACATCAATACACTGGTTTCCAGCCAGCATGCATTTTATTGATTTTAAAAGTATCGATTTCAGGGCTATTCTTCTAAAATGTTTTTTTTCTTTGTAGCTAGGTTATTTTATTCTGGCAGCAATAATAATAATAATAATAATAATAATACTACTACTACTACTACTAATAATAATAATAATAATAATAATAATAATACAGTTAAATCTTGGATTGAGAGCATAATTTGTTTCACACGCATGCTTGTATATCAAAGCACTCGTATATCAAAAGCAGATTTTCCCAGAACAAATAATGGAAACTATTGAATTAACCTGCACTTTGTAAAGAATCATGACTGGTGTTAGTTAAGGTAAAGGAGAAGTGGGGGCTACTGTGCAGGACAATTTTCACACACGTGCATACACACAAACAAATACAAACTAACAGAATCACTCCCATAAACAAAATAATCTCCCACACTGCTACAGCTTTTTTACCTTTTTTTTGTCTTTATGGGGGAAATGGGTTGTTGCATTACAGTTATTAAAGAACAGTCACTACACTTGGACACAAAATACAATAATATGAGTCCAAATAATATGAGACAACAATATGAGACATTGTGACGAAACATATGGTCACAATGTTATAGTAAACAGTACACGTGTGCATGGATGTTGACTGTGATGCACGTGCACTGAGACTGAGCATGGGAGACGATTACCCACAATCCCACAGAATAAGAGAGAGAAGAACCACACTTGACGCACTGCAGACAAAGCGCACGCGTACTACAGTACTCGTATACACTCACCTAAAGGATTATTAGGAACACCTAATTTCTCAATTTCTCATTAATGCAATTATCTAATCAACCAATCACATGGCAGTTGCTTCAATGCATTTAGGGGTGTGGTCCTGGTCAAGACAATCTCCTGAACAAACTGAATGTCAGAATGGGAAAGAAAGGTGATTTAAGCAATTTTGAGTGTGGCATGGTTGTTGGTGCCAGATGGGCCGGTCTGAGTATTTCACAATCTGCTCAGTTACTGGGATTTTCACACACAACCATTTCTAGGGTTTACAAAGAATGGTGTAAAAAGGGAAAAACATCCAGTATGCGGCAGTCCTGTGGGCGAAAATGCCTTGATGCTAGAGGTCAGAGGAGAATGGGCCGACTGATTCAAGCTGATAGAAGAGCAATTTTGACTGAAATAACCACTCGTTACAACCGAGGTATGCAGAAAAGCATTTGCGAAGCCACAACATGCACAACCTTGAGGCGGATGGGCTACAATAGGAGAAGACCCCACCGGGTACCACTCATCTCCACTACAAATGGGAAAAAGAGGCTACAATTTGCATGAGCTCACCAAAATTGGACAGTTGAAGACTGGAAAAATTTTGCCTGGTCTGATGAGTCTCGATTTCTGTTGAGACATTCAAATGGTAGAGTCAGAATTTGGCGTAAACGGAATGAGAACATGGATCCATCATGCCTTGTTACCACTGTGCAGGCTGCTGCTGGTGGTGTAATGGTGCGGGGGATCTTTTCTTGGCACACTTTAGGCCCCTTAGTGCCAATTGGGCATCGTTTAAATGCCACGGCCAACCTGAGCATTGTTTCTCACCATGTCCATCCCTTTATGACCACCATGTCCCCATCCTCTGATGGCTACTTCCAGCAGGATAATGCACCATGTCACAAAGCTCGAATCATTTCAAATTGGTTTCTTGAACATGACAATGAGTTCACTGTACTAAAATGGCCCCCGCAGTCACCAGATCTCAACCCAATAAAGCATCTTTGGGATGTGGTGGAACGGGAGCTTCGTGTCCTGGATGTTCATCCCACAATTTTATTTCAAAATTTTGCTCATCTTGCAAAACGCATGCAGGCCAAGTTATTCTCAATCCAAGGTTCCACTGTATTATTATTATTGTTTTATGTTTTGTTCGATTCATTACTGGACTTGGAATTCAAAATTTTTAACTCAATACTCATTACATGACGCAACTTTCACTCTAAGGTTTGAACTTTTAATCTTTCGTTTTTTACTTGGACTGTAAAGCGTAACAGGAGCACATTAAAGGTTAGGAATGGTAACTTTACTTAGACTTTAACGCTTATGACTAGGAACTTGACTGGGACATTAAATCTAATATACTGCAACTAACTAATAAGTATGTAATAACCGTCCCTAGACTTCAAAGCTTAGGACTTGTGACTAGGGTCAGAATGAAAAATGACAACTTTGACTACTAAGCTCACAATTTGATACTGATTTCAAAGCTTCTGACTCACTTTCTTCTGACATTAAAGCTTACTGTGTGATTTTTTTTCCTTTGGACTTCAAATGGGTATGATTTGCAAGGTTATAAATTGCAATATTAATTGGATTACAAAGCTTTTATCTTGGAACTTGGCATTTAAAATCATCACTTCCAACTTGACTCTAAACTCCTGAGACCTGAATTTCTATTGTTGTACACTGCTTTAATCCTCACTGTATCTTTTTTATTAGCATCTGATAACTATACACTTAAAGTTTTCAAATAGAAAAATGTCTGGCAAAAGAATTATACCTTGCGGTCCTCATATGAGGATCACACAAAGATTATGTTGACAGTGATTATGTTCACAGGAAATTTCATGTCCTCATGTGAAGACATTTCGTTCTCAAGAGAGGAAGCTCATGACTCTTTACTAAAGTCAAGTCATTTGTCATTGTCAATTCAACCGTATACGGTTCAGTACACGCTGAAATGAAACAATGTTCCTACAGGACCGAGGTGCTACATACAACATAAATTATCAACATAATTTTACAAAAACTATCTAAGTACTATACAAAAAAACAATAAAACGACAACATAAAGTGAACTTGTGCAAATGTGCAAACACGACACAATACAATACACTGAAATAATGTAGCGCAATTAGTACATAGAGCTGAGTCATGGTTGTGCAAATAAATTGTCCATGAGATGGTAAATGCAGTAAACATTTCTTGTTGAAGTAGCAGCAAAGAAAAATGTGCTTTTGCAAATAGCAGCTAGTAAATATTGTGCAAAAAATCAATTGCAGGTTGGTGTGCAAATTGCTAGATTTGAAAAGTGTTTATCTGAGTGTGTGTGGGTCAGTCCAGTCCCATTGTATTGAGGAGTCAGATGACTTGTGAGAGGAAGCTGTTACACAGTCTGGTGTGAGGGCCCAAACGCTTCAGATGCTTGGATGAGGAAAGAGAGACCCCAATGATCTTCTCTGCTGTCCTCACTATCCTCTATAGGGTCTTGCAGATATCACAATTCCCAAATGAGAAAGTGATGAAGTTGCTCGGGATGCTCGCAATAGTCCCTCTATAAGATGATTAGAATCGATGATGAATGATGGGCCTTCCATCTCTTAGACTTACCATCTCTTAGACTTCTCAAGAAGAAGAGACACTGTTCAACTTTCTTGGTTAAAGAGCTGGTTTTGAGGTGCCAGATGGACACGAAGGAATTTGGTGCTTGCCACGGAGGAGCTGTGTCCTCCTAAAAGTCAAAGTCTTTACACAAGTCCTTTAGCCCCTGCAGTTCCTTCATGTATGAGACCTACCATGCTCAAGTCATCAGCAAACTTGACAATGTGATTGGAGCTATGTGTCGCTGCACAGTCATGAGTCAGCGTTGTGAACTGCAGGGGACTGAGCACATATTCCTTGGAGACCCTAGTGCTCAGTGAGGTGGTGCTGTTCCTGATCCACACTACCTTAGGTCTTCTGGCCAGAAAGTCCATGATCCAGTTACAGAGGGAGATGTTCAGGCCCAACAGGCTTTCCGATCAGGTGATGGGGAATGATGGTATTGAGTGCTGAGCTGAAGTCTATGAACAGTATTCGAACGTAGGTGTCCTTGTTGAATGAAGTTGGGTGGAGATGAAGTGTAGTGGTCATGATAGGTATGAGTGCAACAGGATGGTAGTCATTGGAACATTACACAGAAGACTTTTTTGGCACAGGGACGATGGTGGTGGACTTGAAGCACATGGGAACCGGCATCTTTAACAACATGTGCCAGCTGTTTATTACATTCTCTGAGCACCCTGTCAGGAATATTGTCTGGTAGAAAAGCTTTGCTTTGGATTGACTCTGCATAGAGCTTTCCTCACATTAGACATGTGTCATCACTGGTTCTGAACTGGTTGTGGAATCTCCGGGCATAGGCACGATTTGGTTCTTTAATAGTCCTGGACAGTTTGGCCCTTGCTGTTCTTAGGGCCACCTTGTCCTAAAGGCAGATTCTGAAGGCAGAATCTCGAGTCTTCAGAAGTGCACAGAAGGTTTCTGGTTAGGGTGTGAGATGATGTTCTTGGAGACTGTGATGGCATGGGTGCACTTGTTGATGTAGCTGATCACTGATGACATGTATTCCTCCCAGTTGGTGAAGACGCTGTTAGTCACAGACTCCCTAAACATGTTTTAGTCAGTGTTGTCAAAACAGTCCTGAAGAACAGATATGGTTCCTGCTGGCCAGGTTTTCACCTGCTGCAGAACTGGTTTTAATCATCTGATGAATAGTCTGTATGCTAGAATTAGTATAACAGAGATGTGGTCTGAGTAGCCGAAATCTCCAGCAACAATAAACAGTCCATTGGGATGTGTGTTCTGCAGTTCAAATCTTGCCAAAGATTTCACGTACAGTAGCATCTCCTTAGCATTAGTGCTAGGTGGAATGTACACTCTGATTAAAACTGAATTCCCACAGTCTGCAAATGTTTGCAACTAACAGTCACAAACTCCACCATGCGGGGCACACAAGCCACTGCCGCGAGTCTTACGGCATAGAGCTGCATTTCTCTGCACAAAACAAAGTTAGCCCATCTACCTGAATGCCGCAATCTGGAACTCTGCACAGTTTTTGATGTTCCTTCCTCTGATGTTCCTTCCTCTGTTCCCCAGCAATGCTGAGGACTGGAAGCCTGGTCCCCACAGCAAGCCCAGGTTGCGTAGCTTTTTCCACAGCTCATCCTGCATGTTATTTACTGGGTTACTGAGTTTCAAAAGTATCTGAAGGTGATATATACGAACACTGGTTGGTCCGGTGTCCATATGCCATGTAAAACCAGCTATAACACAAAATAAACAAAAAGAGCACAATTATGGAGCAGGGGTTTCTGCAATACCGCCATCTTGGATTTCTGAGACTACAAAGCTTATGATTCATCATTGTGCCAATATTTATTTGTTACTGTCCTGAGACTTCAAACCCTTTTGTCTCTGATATCAAAGCTTGCAATTGAAAACGTACTTCGACTTCAAAACTGAAAATTCGTTACTTGAGTGGGTGTCTAATGACTCTGTAATTACCTTGGACTACATATTCACTGATTTGTCAATCAGGTAACTGAGATTCCATGCAGGAAATTTGGAATCTAAATTTGCCCTTTAATTAAAATGAGAGCCAGAATAATTTTTAGAGACTGATGTTATAATAGGATAATATTTTAATGAGCTAATGTGTGTTTATAAGACCATTGTCAAAGACAATAAAATTATGAATATAGAATGTTAAGAAATTAGGAAATAAATTATTTCCTCAGGCAAAATAAAAAATAGTCCATAACCATTTTTTTAATTGTTGGAAATTATTCTTGCAGAAGCTTAGGATATGTTGGCAAACAGATGAGGTGAATGACCACATGTTACAGCACTTCTGTCTCTCATGTGATCAATGAAGAACAACTACAAACTGGGCAAAATAGTGGCCATTGTAAGCGAAATAAGTGCATTCGATGGACTTGTGAAAAATTACATCATTTTGCAAAATAATAATTAAACAATCACAGTGACCTAATTAAAACAGTTTAGACATGCTATTTTTGCATTTGCATCCATATAACTTAAATAAGCCATGCACAAAATATTCTTTATCGGTTTGAAAAATAAAATGTAATAATACAATAATAATAAAATAATCACGTGAACTGCTGGAATAGATTTGTCTCATTTTTGTTGTTTTAGTTTGTGCATGCCCAATGAGAGACCGTGAGTAGATGTAGTGCATACTGTACTGTATGAATGACAATACACTTGCCTGTCTAAGACTTGATTTACTGCAGCAAATGTGACCTTACCGGTGGGAGTTACACCAAAATAGAATTTTTAAAAATTACGAGCAACTGTACATAAAGAGAAAGGGAATGAGGTGCGCTCGGTGAGGTCTGAGGTGAATGGAGATGAATATGTGCTCTTATCCGCCCTGTTGGTGCGTTTGGAGCCATGTCAGCTCTGTCTCCCACACACCCACTCAGAAACACTCTTTTTCTGCAGTCTGAATGCTAAAATGTCTAATGAAGCGTTCCATTAAAGAAAGGGCCACTTAGAGGTTTCCACTAGCTCAATCAGCAGCCTGAGGCCTTTAGTGCAGATTAAGAAATTAAGCTAATTTGTCTATTGTGAGAGCGCCACAGGAAAGAGCAATCGTTTTGTATTGCTATGTCAGCTTTTCCCATTCATACAGCTCTTGGTGACAGGCAGCAATTAACTTTTCTCAGGTCTGCCATGAAAATTTAATTCAAACCGCACTTGCTGCCTTCTGGGAAAGCCACACACACCTACGATGCCTTGTCTGGTACACACGGTGTCTCGGGTATACGCTCAGCAAACAGATTCAAGCTTTCTATGTATTTTTCAATTTTGAACTGTGACTGGATTTCCTTTTACGTGACATTTACTGTATATAGGTGTCGTTCTAAACATTATCTACATTTCTGCTACTTTTGTCCTTAACTCGGCTATTAAGCTTATGAACTGAAACTTCAAGTCGACTCGTACTGTAATGAATACAGCTGTTTATGGTGCTTACAGATGAGCTGATTCTGTTCACACACACACACACACACACACACACACGCACACACACACACACACACACACACGCACACACACACACACACACACACGCGTGCGCGCCTGAATGCCTAAAAATGACCCCAAAAAAATATTTTGCATAAAAAGTCCCCTTTTAAAGCTTGTGACATGCAATTCAATATGTATTAATATGTAATCAATATAAATAAATACACCCCCTGGAGACCTATTTATTACTCGTGTACCAATTTATCATACTTTGGGTTACTGGAATAAGAAAATAATGACTCCACAAATAAAGCTTTTAAAAAATCAGTCTATTAAGAATTTCCGGCTTTTCTGGCTCTAAACATTTAGTTGTCTGACTATTTACAGATATTTTTACAACATTGCTGCAACTTTTATATTGTTCCATGACATGGTTCCATAACTAGACTTTTGGTTTGACGTGTTTCAATAGTAAACGATTGAATCCCTGATATTTAAATCATTATTTATTTAGGCAGGTTCACACTCAAGTTTTTGCTGATATTCAGCACAAAATCAAGTGTGATATTGCTTTTATACAACAATTCCACAAACACAATTTATTATTTTTTATAATGACAGATTGTATAGATTGTCTGTACATTTTGCAGCTAAACATTTTCAATATTTTTTATATTTTATAATGTTTATGAGTATAATATGGCATGCCGTTTAGGAAAATATTCATGAGAGAACTTAATGAAAACTCTGAATATATTGAATGAAACGTGAGAATATTGAATGGATTCCGAATATATTGATTGAAACTATATATATATTGAATGATAACATGTGTGATATAAACTGTAGCCCAAAGTGGTGGCACAAGCCGCACTCAGTATCAGACTACGGATGAAGAAATATGTTATGTGCTAAAATGCCCCCCCCCTCCCTGCCACAGATTGCCCCCCCTACATAATCTCTATCAAATATTATATTACAACATAAATTCGTAGGTTTATTGTTATCAAATATGATATAAACATTATAATTAACCCTTGGCACGTGACAGGTGTCGAGACCATAATTCCCATATAATGTTTCTTTTGTGGCACATTTATTTTACAGGGATTTGTCATGTAATACAAAAATGCTTGCACTAAATAAATATTTATGATGAAAATGATTTTTATTATTAAATAAGCAATATCAAAAATACATCTTGTGTATATTAAAAAAAATAATAATTTATATTTTTTCCCTATACAACATGTAATTTTTTTATAATGCTTATTTTATAATCAAATCCATTTGGTCTAATTTGTAATTTCTAAATCATAAACCTATAAATTTCTGTTCTACTATAATATTCGACAGAGATTATGTAGGGGGGGTGCAATCTGTGGCAGGGGAGCATTTTAGCGCATAACACCGGTCTTCCGCGGTGAAATAGCGAATAAATGTCTTCATCCGTAGTCTGATACTGAGTGCGGCTTGTGCCACCACTTTGGGCCGTACACGCACTCGTCAATGTGTTCACCATCTCTTCATTTCTCACAGTTGCAGCAACCAAGTTTCGCGCCGACTCACTCATCCTTCCTAAAGATGGCGCTGTGTTTCGATGACGTCATGTTTCATTCAATATATACTTAGTTTTCATTCAATATATTCAGACTTTTCATTCAATATATCAGTTTTCAATCCATATATTCAGAATTCATTCAATATATATATTTTTTCAATCAATATATTCGGAATCCATTCCATGTTTCATTCAATATATTCAGAGTTTTCATTAAGATCTCTCATGAATATTTTCCTAAATGGCATGCCATTATATATATATATATATATATATATATATATATATATATATATATATATATATATATATATATATATAATATTTTTATGGGGTTTTTTATTTATTATTATTTTTTTTTTCATAAGCGGTTGTACAAGCAATTCACTGTAATAGCTTATATACGACCTTTGTGGTTATTGCTATTTTATATGGCTAAAAATAATTTTTAAAAAGACTTGTTAATTTATAACATGAACTCAGGAATTAAGTACTTCATCTTTACCCCTGTAAGTTAAGCTAATGATATTTTAATTATTGAACTAATCATCCACAGAAACCATTTAAGGTAAATGTAGCTTCTTGATTATAATAAGATGGCAAATGGCCAGTAAGGTATCATTCTCCCTGCAGCCATAAAAGTTTTTTTTTTCCCTCATTATTATAATTAACAGCCTGTTAGCTTGATTAACATGATTAACAGGAACAGTAGAAAATCTGATAGTAAAATAAATGGTAGAAAATAAATGCTACAGTATATTGCCTTTTGTCACTTTTAAATAAAACATATATCCCTCTTAGAGGATTGAGATATGAGATCAAAGATATATGAATGTAGGAACATTTTTCAAAGTGCATACCAGAAATCATAGCCTAAATAGAGAACATTTCAGAATTTAGATAATACTGTATATTATATATTTTGTAGTCCTGCTCCAAATGTAGTACCGCCTTTTTTAATCTGCATGTGATTTTTTGGTAAAAACATCATAAAAATCATCTGATCGCAGTGTGTCAGATGTAAAACCATTTCCAAACTATTTGGAATTCATAGGTTATAAAGATTATTCCCAAGTGGAACACATTAAAGACGGGCGGACGTCCCAGCACATGTGACATGGTGGTGTAGTGATTGCACTGTCGCCTTGCACCTCCAGGGTCTGGGTTTGATTCCCGGCCAGGCTCGATTCCCGTCTCTGTGTGCATGGAGTTTGCATGTTCTCCCCGTGCTTGGTGGGTTTCCTGGGTTCTCCGGTTTCCTCCCCCAGTCCAAAGCCATGTAGGTTAGGTTAATTGGCGTTCCCAAATTGACCGTAGTGTGTGAATAAGTGGAATGGATTGGGTGTACAGTACCCTGCCGTGTGCCCTATGTCTCCTGGGATAGGCTCCAGGCCCCCCGTGACCTTGAATACAGGATTAAGTGGTATAAATGATGAGTGAGTGCGTGAGATAAATAATAATAATCATAAAATATTTTGAAATAAGTTTTCCATTAGCATTTTTTAAGTAATACTAATTTTCAATTATCAAAACCAACATTGTCCCAACATCCATAACATTGCCAAATTAATGTCACCACAAAGCTATAACAACCAAACTTTCCTACTGGAACGAAGTCAAGGGTAACTCTTACATGATGCTACCACCACCAAAAGAAACATTTTACTTGCTTACTAATTCCTTAACATTTCTTTTAGCAAACCCCAAACTGATTTCATAAAGCTCACCATGAAGCTTAGCTCCGCAGAAAGTCCTCACCATGCAGACTGCGGTCTCTTCTGGCCCTAATCATGCCTGGGCCAAATTCTTTCCGATGATTAATAATAATGTTGCTCAGCATTATGAAAAGGTCTGAGATTTTTAATACCACAAAGCCCTGATTAATCTTTTTTCAGAACATCACCCTGATACTCCTTAGTCTTTATATTTCTATTGATTTAGGCATTCTAGGTTCTTCCAAGAACAAGCGTATTACTTGTACTGAAATCATGAAACCCTTTAATTCCACACAAGTCTATTCATTCAACTAAGAATGGACTTCTGTACCAAAGCTGGGCACAAAGGCAAATACACACACATGGACAAAATTGTTGGTACCCTTCGGTCAATGAAAGAAAAACTCACAATGGTCACATAAATAACTTTAATCTGACAAAAGTAAAAATAAATAAGAATTCTATGAATGTTAACCAATGAAAGTCAGACATTGCTTTTCAACCATGCTTCAACGGAATTATAAAAAAAAAAATAAACTCATGGAACAGGCCTGGACAAAAATTATGGTACCCCTAGAAAATACTGAAAACAAAGGGACATGTTAATTCAAGGTGTGTCCACTAATTAGCATCACAGGTGTCTACAATCTTGTAATCAGTCAGTGGGCCTATATATAGGGCTCCAGGTAGTCACTCTCCTTCACCCCAGAGACTGAGAGACTAAGTTCTGCTCAGGCCATCTGCTTAGTTGCAGAAAGAAAATTAAGCCTACTTGCCAGCAAAATAAGCATTTCATAAATGTATATTTGTGGGTAGATAATCAAATATATACTTTTTTTTAAATATTGTTTTGAAGTCATATCTGCAACGTGGTATTTGGGGCATTTGTTCAACATCACGGCAACGTCATAGTCGACATTGGTCCGAACTCATTTTGTCAAATTTATTCTTTCATAAACAACACCAGTGCAGTCCCAATGTTACATTTTGATTTAACATCCCAATTTTGTCAAATTTGATTTGCCACGTATGCAACCATACACAATGGTTATATCCATAATGTTGCCAAATTTATGTTGCCCCAATATTTTAACAATGTTGGGATGAATGACCTCAAAACATGTTGGGCTTCTTAGAGTTGCCACATTGGATTATTCGATATGAATGTTATGAGCACAGACTTTTAGCTGGGTGCCCACCCATGTCTCCAGGACACCATGCATTAGGGCCTTGCGGAGTGGCAACCTGCCAGTGGCACGGCTTGACCCCCTGACCGATCAGCAACCAAGAGCCTTCAAGGCCTGAGCCACACCTGCCCCAAATGAATGACAGGTTATTATTATTATTATTATTATTATTATTATTATTATTATTATTATTATGCCAATTTTCCCCTCTTAAATAATCTGGTGTATTTTATCTAGATTTACGATACATAATTAAGCAATATCACATAAAGGGGAGTGCTGTTAGCACAGCTCTGATGCAGTTGTACTGTAGGTATAAGGGTGCAACCCATTTTTATACAATAATTCCACAAACGCTATTTATTAATCAAAAGGTTATGATTTTTTTTTATTATTTAACCAGTTATTTTGCTCTAGCATTCTTCCACGATGGTGGACCTAACTAACCTAACTAACCGCGACTGGCTGAGCTGGCCAGCGACAGTTGGCGTAATTAACAGGGTTGGAAGTAGTTTTAAATTCTTAGCGGTACTCTGTAGCCAAAAGGTGAGGAGAATAAACCATGGAGGTGGTGGACAGTCCTGAGAAACTTACAAGATTTTATTTATATTTCCACTTATTCCAGTTGATCAAATTAGCTCTGATAATTTCCAGGTTTCAGAATTAAATCCACACACCAGTAGTGGAGTGGTGCTCTCTAACGCCTGGATTTAGGGGTTAAAGAGAGAGATTTGGGACTCAATCTTGAAGCGATTACTGCAGAGACGGCGTGTTGTGTAAGACGGCTTAACGTTAGCAGATGTGTGTTGTTGCTGAAAGTGCTTCTGTGACTGGGTGTGAATGTGGGCGTGGTCAGGCAGCTGCTCTCACCCACGCTGAGACCCACAGTTAGTGTCATTAACCACTGTAGAACATCTGGGACACAGTCACAGATTCACTCTCTTCCAGTTCCAGGTTATAACAGGACAAAATGTGGAACGTTCACTAGAGTCTGTAAAGTGCTTAAGAGTGTTTCAGATTCATCTGCTTTCTCTGTGAAAAGTCACATGACCAGGATACATTCTGTCTCACTGATAATAAGTCACTTTAATTAAAGAAACTCAAATGTCACCTCTGCAACAAGGGATTTCAAATGTCGCCCTCGTAATGCTGGAATGATCTGTTTTCTCATCTGTGCTGTAAAATGGCACTTACATTTTGTGTCGAATGCATTCTAGTTGACACATGATGACATTTTAAACTCTGTTATTTTAATTGCATGTTTCTGAAGTGTGTGTAGAACACCGTTAAACTATTTTCACTGCAGGACGGCGCTAACGCGCTACGTTATTTCTCTGCTCGCAGCGTTTCAGTACACCACAGCGCTTTGAAGATGCTTTTTTCTCAGTCTAAGCGAAAAAGTTCTTTAAACACAACAGATTTTCTAAACAACTTGCTGATGTAGTTCAAACATAAAAGAGTACAAAAAAGTGAAGCGCAAACACGCAGGTGCTAATTGGTGAAGCTTTAAGCCACAGGCTCGGGCTCCAGCGCTATCAAATTACACATTTACATCCGTGCACTCGGCAGATGCTTTTATCCGAAGAGGGTTTTAGGAGGAAAGCTGAATTAATTCCACGAACAGAGCTGATTAAAGCAACAGACAGTCGAACACATGCTGTAGGATTAGCTGTAGATCCTGACTCCTACGTTTGGAAGAAAGAGCTGTTTTTTTCTTTTCTTTCTGGATTCTGATTGCTCAGAAGATGTTGATTAATATTTTGACTGTAATGCAGCTGCAAATCACATGTGCATGTTATAATACTTTATCATTCCTATTGTAATAGCTCATCCACAGAAGGGTATACAGTGGATTCTTTACATAAGCAAAATAAACATGCAACATTTTACAGTATGTGAGGAAACCTTCACTAAACACATGGAAGGAACCTCCGGTGGTAACAGGAACTCTGTTTGATTATACTCAGTCATTCGCTCATCTCTATACCGCATTATCCTGTATACAGGGTTGTTGGGGACCTGGAGCCCATCACGGGAGACAAAGGGCACGAGACAGGGTACACCCTGGACGGGGTGCCAATCTAACACACACACATGCTCATACACACACCTCGAGCAATTTGGAAATGCCAATTAGCCTCATCTGCATGTCTTTTGGCTGGGCGGGGGGGTGGCGGAGAACCCAGAAGAAACCCACCAAGCACATGGAGAACATAAACCTCCAATAAGACCCCAAATCCGGAGGGGTGACCTCTAAGTCATCGTGCCGCCACTGCTTCATAACAGTACTGAATATTTTATTATGACAGCACAACATGCAGTGTTTTATTCCCTATGCGACCTTCTTAAACTTGCGAGATCATCTTTGGAAAGACTGGCTGCTTGGTGAGTAGCGTGTTTAACACTCCTGAGTGCTCAAAATTGTGTTTGGTCACATCGCGCTTATGAGCTCCTGCTGCATGTTTAAATTGGAATGTACTTCACTTGAAAATCACTTTGGGTAAAAGCATGTAAATGCAAGACATTAAAGTCAGTGATATAAAACGCGATGCTGCAGCATGTGTAGGAGCAGTTACAGTACAAACATACGCTGCCTGGCCAAAAAAACCTACACACTCTAAGTTTCATTTAATCACCTTTAGCTTCGATTACAACAACCTAAAATATGGCCATGCGTCCAGGAAAGAAAAAACCCCATATGTAAGTAGGTAGGGAGGTAGAACATTATTGTCACTGCAATACTACAGGTACTCAGCCACGAAATCCAATTTAATATCTACCAGATGTGCAAATATAGGCATTGTGCAAATAGTTACACACTGTAAATGCAGTAAATATACTGTACAGCATGTAAAGAAGTACAGTAAAGACACTGTTGCACTTTTCTAACTGGAAGCAAAGTGTTGTAGGCCAAGACAGATCCTCTAAGATTTAGACACCAAGCAACTTGACATGGGGACACATTCCAATTCCTCAGTTCTTTTTATGTAGAGGGGGAAATGTCTGCTGATTTTTAATGTCCAGACATTTGAGGCTCTTTGGTTTTCTTGGAATTAAGGAAGAGGCTGTTGAAGGAATACCATGCTGATAAACACAGTAAATCTCCTCATCATTGTTGGTGATGTGGCCTAACACCGAGGAATCATCAGCATACTTGATTATGATAGAAGTGATAACCTGGTGATTCAGTACATTCATGTGACTTCATTTTATCTCCACATAACGTCGCTGAGTCTCGACCTGAGCGACTGAAGCGACCCCAGATCATAACACTGTCTCCAGAGGCTCGTACAGTGGACACTATGCATGACGGGTGCGTCGCTTCATTCGATTCAATTCCATTTTATTTGTATAGGGCTTTTTACATTTAGTCTCCATCTGGACTCATCAGACCACATGGCCTTTTTCCAGTGGGCTAAAGTCCATTCTTAATGCTCTCTAGCAAACTAAAGCCTTTTTTTTCTCTGATGAGTCTCACTAACAAATGATTTCCTTATGGACACACAGCTGTTTAGTCCCAATCCAGTGAGTTCTCGTCACATTGCCTGCGTGTGTGGAAATGCATTCACTTTCATTAAGCATAGGTCTGGTTTTTACTGTTTTTGCATGTAACTTCACCAAGCGTTCAAGAGATATCTGATGATTTTTTTTTTTTTTCCGATGACATTTCTTCCTCGAACATGACACATGGTTCAGCACTATCCTTCTAGGTTTTAATAATGTGTTTAAGTGTTCTGAACCCAATGTTAGTCATTTCAAATCTCCTTAGTTGTTTTCTTCGCTTGATGCAGCCCTATAATTTGACCCTTTTCTTTCCCCCAGGCAGATTTATTTCATCCTAAAGTTTCCAAACAATACACTAACAATACACTAACTTCTAAACTTGGCTCTAGATTTCAGTAAAGACTTCAATGAATGGGAGAAAATATTTCCCACTTGCATTCCTGCACTGCAGCCTCAGTTCTCAATGTGACAGGAAGTGTAATAAGGAGAGTGCAGAAGTCATCAGCTCATCAGCCGTCTGGAGTCATTTCAGATTCAGCCCTGGAGCGTCCCAGCACTAAACCACACTTTTAATAGGGAGAAAAGGTCTTTTTTTTTTTTTTTTTTTAGCCTCAGTACACCTGATTCATCCGATGAAGAACTTGAAAATGAGCATTTCGTGAAAATGAACACTTTATCAGGTTCGCTAGAGCAGAAACAAATGAAATATTAAATGCAGTGAATGTGGACTGAATTTGGAAACCCTGATAAGTGTGTTCCAACGGAATTCAGCTAATTTAATAAGGCAGATCCCCAGTGGCTGAAATGATGACAGTTAACATCCTGACTACCTGATTTTCTGGAACAGGAAGCAGGAGATTTCACACTAGGGACTCTGGCATGGTCCAGAGCACGCTTGACTCCACAGTCAGGTAAGTTTGAGTAGTGCGAACATGCTGTACTCTATCCAGGCCTGAATCAGCGCACCATGCAGGGTTTACATCAGTAATAAAAGCTACAGTAACTGTGCTAAACTACAGAAGCCTCTTCGTCTCAGACTCAGCAAAAGAGGCGTGGCCTCTGTGTCTGTTACTGCAGGTGAAAGAGGTGTGGCCTTTGTGCCTCAGTCACAATGAAGGAAGTGTGGTCTCTTATGTGGCCTTACGTAGCTGCTGAGGGTAAAGGACTGAAACATACTTGTTCTAAGATCTTACAGAGCCACTGCTCATGGGATGCCATAGGCCATCTTGGGAATTGGATGTCAATTTGTGATCTCCTGACACTACTACAACTATTGTAGTAGATTTCTCTAAGAAAATAAACACCACCAATCTCATCGCAATATCCTTAAAGATCCACAGGCCCCAGGCTGCTACTTTTAATTAAGCCATATAACATAAGAGAGAAAAGCCTCTTTTTTTTTTTTCTTTTTTTTTTTTTTTCTTGAAGTAATTTTAATCCTGGTACCATGAAGATCTCAAGAGACTTGAAAGCTGAAGTCTTTTGAATGCATCTGCATTGGCTCTTTATTTAGACTAATCCCAGATTTGTGATCAGAATCTGTAACAGGATAGATTATAAAACAGCATTAGTATGTGCAAATGTACGCAAGCTTTAAACAGGCTGGTCCAAAACCCAACTGAAAACCCAATGAGTTAGTAACCACTGCTCAGATTAAAGCTTGTCAATGGTCCATTATACTGTATATATATATATATATATATATATATATACCAATCAGCCATAATGTACAAAGTATTAACAATACAAACACCTAGGTTTTGTGTTCTCCTCGTGCTCTTGGGCTCTGGCCCCTCGAGACATAGCTCTGCAGGGCCTCTGGCCCGTGCTGTGGTTTCTGGCGATAGAACTTTGGTAGGGAATCATTTGTGTGCTGTGTGTTGTGGTGGGGGCCTCCATGGATCACTCTTGTTTGTCAGGTGCACCCATGGATGTTGGATTGGATTAGTATCTGGGGAGTTTGGAGCCCTGCCTGGTTGGCATCCTTGGCCAGGATTCACTTTTTTCAGTGATTTGTGCTTTATTGGCTTTTCTGTGGGATCAGACTGGACATAAATGAACCTTTGGTACTCATGATCCTGTCTGTTCAGTTCATCTGGTGGTTGCGTTGATGTTAAGGCCGATCAGTGTATCTATGCCGAAAAGACTCCACCAAAAGTATTAGAGCGAGGCCAGTTCTTTTGTGTTTGCTATGTAATCAAAACATTTAGATTTGATTTCAAAAGATGAATAAGAGAAACTTGATACATTTAGGTTGAATTTCTTCATATGTTAAACAACCTGGCACCTTTCATGGCAGACCACCCAAATTTTAGGTGAGGAAAAATATGGGAACAGAGAGTTTTAAAACAGTAAATTAAAGCAAATCATATTTAGAGATTTGTTTGCATATTTCTTTGCTGCATCAGGTCAGCACCCCAATGATATTAACAAAATTAATATACTACTTTTCCCCTGAATAATGTCCTGTGCTGTGTTTATTTTCTTCACAGCTCTCGCAGTGTTTTAGTCAGCAAATGCCATGAATCTCCTTGGTTGAGCTGTTGGATGGCTTGCTTGTTTTAACCATAGACAGCTCTCATCTTCATGTTGGTTTATCCATTTATAAAGAAAATGCAGTCGTCATTAACAGGATGGAGGAGGTAGCAGAGATGAAGATGTCAAGGTTCTCTTTAGGAGTGACAAGGTTGGATAGGATCAAGAATGAGTCCATCAGAGGGACAACCCATGTGAGATGTTTTGGAGATAAAGTCAGAGAGGCCAGATTGAGGTGGTTTGGACGTGTTCAGAGGAGAGATTGTGGATATTTCGGTAGAAGGATGCTGAGGTTTTTTCGAACTGCCAGGCAGGAGGTCTAGAGGAAGACGAAAAAGGAGATTTATGGAGGCAATGAGAGAGGACATGAAGTCAGTTGAGAAGTTGAGAAGAGGATGCAGAGGACAGGGTTAGATGGAGGCAGATGGTTTGCTGTGGCGACCCCTGAAAGCGAACAGCCAAAGGACAAAGAAGAAGTCGTCTTTACAATTGAAAGCCTCAGAATAAATCAAGAGTAACACCAGTCAGTCACAGGTTCCAATATATTTTACCAGGGCATCATGAAAATCGGTGGGTTTAAAAAGAAAGTGTCATGTTCCAACTCTTTATTACGTATAAATAACAATAAAAGCTAAAATTCTAATCCATCATAACATATTCATCTTTTGATCTTAAACCTAAAGGTCTTCGTGCAAAAACAAAAAAATATCCTTGCCATCCATTCGTTTCCTAATAGTATACAATCAGCCTGAGACATTACACACATTAGATTACACTTTTATATGAATGTGTCCTGGCCGTGACACCTCAAGACACAAATTCTCATATCATTTGAATGTCTTTGATGCAGCATGATTTCATTGCCCTCTGGTGGTGAATGTAATAACTACACACTGCAGTCTGATGTCATTTAAAAGAAGCCTTTATGAAAAGTATGGATCACCGAGTGATTCTGTGTTATTATTGAGTATTTCATAATTTATAGTCATCTGGGTATCCTCAGTATGGGCATGATACGGTTCAGCACTACTGGCACTCAACACAACAGCAATGGGTCAGAAAGAGAGTGAGAGAGAGAGAGGGAATGAAAAGGGAAGCATTATTCATGCTTTTAAAAGTTGTAATAAGAGTACGAGCAGACCTTATCTCTGCTTTGCTCCTTCACTCTTCCTGTCCAGGAAAAGCCAGCAAGGAGCTTGTACGTTTAACTCCAGAGTCACGAGGGACGAGTCTACCTGATTGGAAAGTAGACGAGTCCATCCGTCTGACCTTGAAGAAAATTGCTCAGCTGCCGTTATGAGCCAAACATTGGGTGCGTTTCGGACAAAACGATCTCGGTGTGAAAGAAAGAGAAAGTCTTCCAGAGAAATGATTGCTGGTGTTGCTGCTATTCACATGCTAATGAGAAAGTTAAGTGTGTTAATCAGGCTGGCGTGCGTGCCCCCTCTATTCTTTCACTAAGAGCACAAGCGTGGGAGAAAGAGTGTCTGTTGATGTGAGGGATTTGCTCATATTTGGACAGTCATCCTGCTAAGATTTTATTTGATTTGATTTGATTTTCGGATGCATAGTCTGAATCACCCTGATAATTCACACAACATGCCATTACTATAGAGCTAATGTTTTGCTAATGTCTCTTAATTACTAGCGAGTGAGCTAATATAAATGTAAACCGTGTTAACGGTAAGTCGGTATCCATAATATGATTTTTTTTTTTTCCCCCTCACAAACATATTCTATGAATGAATGTGGCTTGTTTGTTAGCTAGCTGAGTTAGATGAGATGATAGATCCCTAGCATGGAGAAGATGAAGGCTAGTTAAGGTGTGAAAGGCCCAAATCTGGTTTCTATTTAGGGTTAAAGATCTAGAACGAGGCAGCACGGTGGTTAGCACTGTCGCCTCGCACCTTCAGGGTCCTGGCAAAATGGAGTTCGCATGTTCTCCCCGGGCTTAGTGGGTTTCCACCGGGTTTCCTCCCGCAGTCCAAAAAAAACATGCGTGTTTGGCTAATTTGCATTATCCGATTTTCCTTAGTGCGTGAATGAGCTTGTGACTGCATGTATGTGTCTTGCGATAGATTGGTACCCCATCCAGGGTGTACCCCGCCTTCTGCCCCAAATCTCCTGGGAAAGGCTCCACGTCCCCTGCGACCCCTGCATACAGGATGAAGCGGTATGCACGATGAGACGGTGGTCTAGAACGATTGTTTTCAAATGAATTTTATCAAACATGCGTACAACTTTAAGCGACGTATACTGATGTTTAAGGCAAAATACATTCATTCATCCTCACCATAATGGCGACATAAAGTGTTAGCCATTAGTTAAGTCACAAATTTTTAACAGGCGCTTGTCCCTTGGCGATATTAAACCATGACAACGATGTCAAACAGGGAAATGATTGAAATGAACCTTTATATCAGGCAAGGATGGCTGTAACGATCTCCAAATAGACCATGTTCTACCAAAACCAACAAGTATGATAAATATGCGCGTCATTACATTGTATTATTGCATTCCTATCTGTGTTGCAAATCTGACCTTCAAGTAAGATTTTGAAACTTTGAGGGTTTGGGATCTCTGCTCCAGAAACATGAGACAGCGGTCAAGGTGGATTTGTTTTTTTTTTGAAAACGTCATGATAAACACCTGTTCTGTAGAAATCCTTTAAACCTCCCCTAACCTTTTTTGGGGGGGTGAATTCAGCCAAAAGATGAACAAATTTCTTCATTTTGTGAAATTTGTATTCTTAAGCCTGCATCAGTACTTGGTCAAGTCTGTGGCATGAACCCGTTCAGATCTTTCTCCCAAAACAACACGCTGAGGCATTACTACAAGAGTTTCTTCGAGGGTAAAAAAAAATGTTTCTATTAGATTTACTGTTCACACCTACAGTACATACAGTACATACATACATACATACACAGTCGCTGTGGGTTTAGTCATACTGTTCGTACGAGCTGCAGGCTTTGCTTTCTGAAGAAGCGTCTTTGCCGCATTTGTGCACTTTGCCTCTTTCTATGTATTCCGAACAAGCTCCAGGTTTCATCTTACCCTCAATCGTCTCATTCAGTTTAGTAAAAAAGGCCCTCATAGAGTAATGTTCAAAACATCTTTCACTTACCTTACTAATACAAAGTGCTTTTGACTTGTCACTACTTACTGACTGGATGCAAGGTCAAGTGTTTGACCACTCTTATTGACTGAAGCTGCTTGTCTCCCCCTCAGTGGAATTGTCTGGAGGCTTGTCAAGGCTCCTTCTCCTTCATCACTCAAGCCTTTTAAGGGACCTTGGGCGAAGACATTTTAGAAGAAAAAAAGAAAGAAACTTGTGCAAAAGAACTGATGAAGCTCACCTGTTCAGTGTTTATATAATAGGACGGAAACATGTCAATGCAGTTGTTTCAGTCTGAGCTGCGTGGCTGCATTACAAGATCACATTAAAGATCAAATATAAAACCTTTCATACTGTACATGATTTAATCTCCAGATCATCCAGCAACACGGATATGGCGCTTTTTAAAAAAATTATTTCAGTAATAACGCAAACGAAAAGAAGACAATGAAAATGTGAATTTACTGAAATTGAACTAAACCCTTAAAAGAAATGAACAGAAGCCAATTTGACTCTGTATAGAATCCAGTTCCTGTTTAAAAAGCGTTTTTTTGTGAAACCGCGGGGAGAGCACGTACTGTACACTAGTCCCAGGCCACAAACGTTTTGAGGAAGCACAGTGTTCTACTGAAACACAAGACGAAGTAAAATCTCAAAAGAAACGGCAAATCAGCCGTTCTCAAGGTTCAAACAGGGTTAGTTTTCAAATCCAGGTCCGACCTTGATACGTGCATTACGTCTGATCTGCAGGTAAGCGGAGTGCTCTTTGTTTTCTACATCGTTATGCCTGATGAAGAGAAATGAAAGCGAAACGGGCAGAGTTTCTTTTACAGGTTAATGAACTTTAGGTGAACCATTTGGAGAGGAACAGAGGTTAGCATCGTGCCCTCACACCTCCAGGGTTCGGTTCTGTGTGTGGAGTTTGCATGTTCTCCCCATGCTTAGTAGATTTCCTCCGGTTTCCTCCCAGAGTCCAAAGACATGCAGAGTAGACTGATTGGTGTGTCAGTGTGTGCCCTGTCCAGGCTGTACCCCGCCTCATGCCCAAAGTCTTCTACAATAGACTCCAGGCTAGTTACCCAGCTCTTATGTGTTTGCTAATTATGTATGAAAAACCCAACCTGGCTGTTCATGTAAAAACTAAATATCGCAGATAGAATTAAATTAATTAATAATTGTTAATCTTAATTTTTTTTTTTTTTTTGGTAAATGGTTCTCCCGGCAGCCGTCACTGTTACTCCAGGGACACGCGGCGCTACACTGGCGCATATGCTGAAATGTTTGTGAATGCAGCCTGCAATGCCGGATCACTGCCATGTCATCGTCGCTCAGTGGACTGAGACCGAGCGCCTCTCTTCCACGTCGCCTCTCCCCCCCTCATCCGCTCACATAGAGTATTGTATGTATGAAACCTAAAGTTCCACAGCCATCCGTGGAAGCCCTTAACATAAAAAATAATAAATGAATAAATAAAAAAACAGAGCAAACTATGTTGCAGAATATAAAACAGATTTATACAGTTAAAGCAAATTTTGTTCCATTTTTTTTTTTTTTTTTTATTGAGTAATTAGGGCTTGTCATGGGGGGGGTTGGAATCTGCTGCCATTAGGATGCCTGAGTGGCTGGGGCTGCCTGAGGAGTTTTTACTGCATAATTCACTTATATAAATCGCCATCAAACCAGACAATCTCAAGACATTGAGCTCATTCAGATCAGGACTTTAGATATTGTAAGAAAGCAGACTTTTATACTATATTGACAACGAAAAACATTACACAACACCATGATCGAGCTGCTGTTACGTCGCATAATGACGAATTATCCCCCTTAAATGCGTGTGCCCGCCGTGGTACCCGGGCGGCGCCGTGCTTGGGCCCGATCATCGCTGATTTGCAACTTTTGGTTTTCGCTGTTTTCTCGTCATTCTTTTATTTACTGTTATTTTTCTTTCACTCATTCTTTCTTCATTTCATTTGTTTATTCTTTCTTTCTATTTTGTCATTCTTTTATACAGCTACATTCTCGTTCATTCATTCTTTCTGTTTTCCCCTGACTTTGTTCTTTTTCTTTCATTTGTTTATTTAGAACCTCAGTTCTTACATAACATTGCACTTTCTTTTATATGTGCAAAAAATAAGTAAATCCACCCTGACAGCATGACAGTCACAGGGTAGTCCTGCTTGTGTGTGTGTGTGTGTGTGTGTGTGTGTGTGTGTGTATGACACCGTGCCTCACCCCTGTCCTCTCCTCACTCTGCGCTCAGTACATCTTTAAATCTCTAAATCTTTCCAATCTTCAGCTCTCCATTAGAGCGACTTCACCCTCTCCTGCTTTACCGCCTGACAGTTCTGCTGATCTCCAGGCCTGCTGTGCTTTTAGCCCAAATTACACACACCCGCGCACACACACACACACACACACACACACACACACACACACACAGTTGCCCTCTCAACACTCTTTAATTGAATTAGTTTCAGAAGATATGCATGGAGACCTGATGCCTTCAGGAGCTGCCGTTTTCCCCAAAGTGGATTTTCTATACTCTCGGCACCACAGGTGTGATGCGAATAAAGAGCCGAACGTGAGTCATCAGCGTTAGCAAAGACTCTAACATCCGGCACATAAAGGCTAATCAGGACATCATGTACTCTCCGGGGCACTGAGATCCTGAGTGGAACGGTTTCAGACCGTCAGCTCAGAGCCTCACGCAGGATATAGGACAGAGCAGATGGTTTAAACGGCTCCAGGATGAAGCAGGTAGGATTTCATATTCTCCCACTGATCACTGATCATGAAGCCTCAGAGCTGAAGATCTGCTTCTGGAGTTTAGCACGTGTTGTTAGTCATCTCATGACCTTTCCAGGGTTGCAAGCATGCACATGTTGAAGATGATTGTCCGATTAAAATCATCTGCATGCTCTCTTCACAGCTTCATCTGGGAAGGAACATCCATCATGTTCATGTCATAATCTATTTCAACATGCTGATAAGTTGCCTGTTTGAATTTCTGGTAAGAATTTCTGGCACCTGGACTGATCGATTGTGCCAAACAAGCATCAATTTCTTTTACAAAGAATGCATGGGGTGGTCTCAATCCGATTCCCGCGTCAATCCCGTGCACTGGCGAGGGTCGTACGAGCCACAGCGCAGCTTGTGCTGCTCCTAAAAGCAGATAAACTGAGGAGGGTTGTGTCAGGACATCTGGTGTGAAACCTGTGCCACGTCGGAGGACCGCCCAAAAATGAGAGGCAGCCGAAAGAGGAATGACACTTTTGTATAAAATAAAGAATTAGACTGATCTTAATTAAAGTTAATCAGTCTGTTTCGCCTTGAACCATGCTGTCAATAAACATTGTGTCTGTGTCCCTTCAGGTAAAGATTTTGGACAATAAAACCGAAGAACCGCTGTGTTTTCTGGACAAGGTAAACCGAACCATCGCATGACAGCTGCTTTTCCGTACTGTACGTTGTAGTGCTGCTACAATACTCTAAACCCAGCGGTTATAAAACTCTTTAATGCGCATCAGGAACTGAGGATGAGCAAGCTCGGTACACGAGCTGAATGAGGAGGATTGAGAAATAAAATGACATTAACCTGATAAATATGCAAACCAAAAATAATGGTGTGCAATTCCATTCTGTGCAGGTACATTTGTTGCATTTATTAATCATGCATGTGACGTTAATGTGTTAAACTGATTCATGAACTTGAGCTGCATTTATAATCGCAAAAACACTCACATATTCACCGCCGTCTTAACATTTATATGGTGGGAAAAAAAAGAAAGAAAGAAACAAAGAAAGAAAAAGAAGGACGAGCTGAGATAAAAAAAAAAACATTATATTTACAATATATAAAGAAATTACATGTATAATTATTTTATATTTATGTAATATGAAGAGGTAATGCAAAAGTGGCTGTAACTTTTTTTTCTTTTTTTTTCTTTTTTTTTAAATCAGTTGATATTGATGGTTCAGGTGGCACATGTTGGTAGAGTAACTCTTCTTCTATACTCAATATACTGTTGGGACGTCTCAACATCGTCTCCTTCACAAGCCATGCAATCGTTGAGACCCATTGATCTCTCAAAATTTCCTTTTGTGTCACAGTTGATGGTCTCACACTGCACCAGAGGATGTGTACGGAGATGATGTCATTGACGAGAGCTTTGTGCACAGATGGATAAAGAAGTTTAAAGAAGGGAGGGGAAACAAGCCTTGAAGACAAATCATGCAGTGGGAGACCATCAACTTGCCCATTGGTGGACACTATGTTGAGTAGTATCTGTGTATAGTCATTTTAATTAATTAATTAATTAATTAGTTAATTAATTCATTAAAAGTTATAGTCACTTGTGATTGACAGGTCCATCCCTTGTATTTTTATTCTTTCAAAACTCATCTTAAAGGGCTATTTATTTATTAATTTCTTATTTTTGTTTACTAATAATTATTTTGCCTTGTGTGCGTCAGCAGGTTGAGTATCACTCCACGATCGGTGATATTAAAGAACTGTTTCACAGAGTTTGTAAGTCATTTCCAATATTTTTGTCTTATTCATGAACGACCCTGATTAACTTCAGTCTGACTTTGTTTACAGTATAATACGTAAATCCCAGTATAATACAAACTAGTGGTGATGCAGTAACGCAGTCGTACTCACGAGGGAACTGAAACTATCGCAGCCATCCCGAATATCCTGAATATACACGACAGCACGGCCTCGAGTCTGATATCGCTTTTATACAACAGTCCCAGAAACATCACGTATCATCAACAGGTTATGATTCGTTTGTTTATTTAACCAGTTATTTTGCTCCGCCCACACATATCCTTTCGCACCTGGCAGAACTAACTAACTAGCTTAATCGTTAGGAGAACAAACCCTGGAGGTGATGGACAGTCCTGAGAACCTCACCAGATTTACAACTTTAGAATATCAGCTCCGTTCACTGCAGGGTTCTGGGGTCGAATCCCACATAGTGTTAAATTCAAAGCTAGTGCACTACAGTACGTAGGGTGTACGATCCCTTGTTCCAGACTCCGTGTAGTGCCCTTGATCAGGGGTTAGAGAGGGATTTGGGATTCAGCCTCGTGCTAGACGCTAGTTAGCTTTGTAGCTAAGCGTTAGCCGTGAACAGAACGACGCGGACGGTTCAGAGGCGATTCAGAACGACTTAGGCGTGTTGTTTAAGACGACATGACGTTATCAGATGTGTGTTGTTGCTGAAAGTGCTTCTGTGACTGGGTGTGAATGTGGGCGTGGTCAGGCAGCTGCTTTCTCTCCTCAGTACTTCGGACCGTACAGCTCGTGCTAGACGCTAGTTAGCTTTGTAGCTAAGCGTTAGCCGTGGACAGAACGACGCTGAGACACACAGTTAGCGTCATTAGAACGGGTACATACAGTGTGCTGATCCTAGTGCTGTTACTGTCTATTATCACCTCTCATGAACCGTGTCTCATCCAATCAGATGGAAACTAACTGTTGTATAATACTATATATAAGTTCAGCATGACACATAATCACAGCATTATACAGTATACAGTTACAGCATGATGCACATGATCAGGAAATCCTTTGTCACAGTGTAATAAACGGTACAGACCGTCTGTTGTATGATTTCTGTATTTTTATTTTTAATGTATTCCAGGCTGTGGTCTTGGTATAAAAACTAATCCATGGTAAATAAATGTAGATTGTTTTTTGTTTTTGTTTTTGTTTTCATCTATTCCAGATCCGCAGTGGTACCCAGCAAGACAATCCCTCAAACTCCATCCCAGTGAGAGAAGCACAGACAATCAACACATTTAAACATTTAAATAGGATAACTAATACTGCTTGGGACAGAAAAGAAGAGTGTGTCTGTCTGATCATGTTTATTATAGAATTTAATAAAAAAATAAAATAAAAAAGAATAGTCACATATATAATATATAGTCATTTATAGCGTGTGTGTGTGTGTGTGTGGATTATAATCGTTTTTTTTTTTTTTTTTTTTTTTAATGGTATATAGGTTATCATGTTCCAAAAAGACGTCTAAAAATACTCTTCCAGGTCGCCTCTGCAGCAGGTGGAATAAAGGACATGAGTGAGACAGAACGTACAGAACGAGCGCTGGTTTAAACGCCTGACTTTGTTCCACTCCAGTTCTTTCATTTCATGCAGGGATTTTTACAACACTTTCCCTTTAAATCACTCTGGTTTTACATTAACTCAGCGAGTCGCATAAAGACCGCTGCTCTTACATGAGAAGACGTCTCACGGAGATTCGAATAAACCCGTCTCCAGTCAGTTATAGACGTCACCTCATTCTGTTCCTGAGAGCAGAGCAGAGCACGAGCGACCGGGCTTCACAGCAATAAATGTAACTGTAACAGACTTTAATAAAACACTCGTTCAATAGTTTCATGCAAATGTTCTATAATGGATACACAGCAGCGTAAAACAGAGATATTATAAATCATTTATTATGATGTTTTGAGGTTTCCTTTTTTTTTTTTTATCTTCATCTTACTCGTCTTTTCTTTCTATTTATTCTTTCCATTTCGCTTTTCTTTGTTTCCTCTAGTACTCATTATCTCCTCCTTTAGTTTTTACTCTACTCTTCTCTTTGCCTCTCTGTCCACAACTTTCCCTTTCTTTCTTTCTTTCATTCATTCTTTCTTGTTTGTTTGTTTTGTATTTTTTTTCTTTATTGTTTGTCTTTCCAGATTTCTCTTCTTTCCTTAGTACTTACTATTATTATTTTTCCCTATTAGCTTTTTCTTTCTTTTATTTTTGTCCTCTCTCTTTTTTCTTTTAATACTTATGTGTGATTTCTGCTTTCTCTCTAACCTCTCTCTGTGCACAATTTTCCCTTTCTTTCTTTCTTTCTTTCTTTCTTTGTTTTGTCCTTTCTCTATTTATTTTTTTTCTATTTGCTTTTCTTAGTTTCACTCTTTGTGTGAAATACCTCTTTCTTTATACATTCTTTACATCATTTTCTCATTGTTTTTCCTAGTATTGTTTGTTTTCACTCTCTATTTTTCTCTTTGTGTGCAATTTTCACTTTTTGTTGTCTTTCTCGCTGTCTATATCTTCAGGCACATATCGTTTATATTTACTTTTCACCCTTCATCAGCAATTCATATCTCATTAATAAGCCTATAGCTTCTGACGCTTCTGTATAGCCGGTGGATTTATGGACTTCATTTGTATACAGGAAGGTGATTGGCTCGTATATTTCATGACATGATGTCAGTGGATCTATGCTTTCAGAATCGGAGGAGCTCAGAGACGATGAGCTTTTACAGAATTTACCGGTTGGTGCGACAGCCACGCTGTATTTCCGTGACCTTGGGCCACGCGCCGGCTGGACCGTGGTACGACCTGCAGCACGCCATGAATCTGTTTACTTCCTGGTTTCACTCGACTGAAACCATAGGCTGTCTGTGTGCAGGTGTTTCTGTCGGAGTACGTAGGGCCGCTCCTGATTTACCTGCTCTTCTATTTCCGGCTTCCCTACGTCTACACTCTTACACACACTCCCACTTCACCCGGCCCTCACCCTTCAGTCAGGTACGCCGTCAGATACATAGAGTGTCAACGAATACTGAAGACCAGTTTAAATAATACTGCTTTTCTGTTTCACCTCATTCCTCTCTCTCTCTCTCTCTCTCTCAGTCTGGCGTGTGTGTGTCATTCTCTCCATTATGTTAAGAGATTGATAGAGACAGTATTTGTGCATCACTTCACCCATGGCACTTTGCCTGTAGGCGTCATCATGAGAGTGAGTACCAAAACGCACACACAACATTGCAGTGTTTATATTGTGATTTAGTTATTCAGTCTTTTTCTTTTTTAATAAAAGACTCCATACTTTATTGAAATCTGCTTCGATTCCAAACACACTAAATAAAAAGTTTATAGGGGGTGAATACTTACGCACACCACCGTTATATTACACAATCTACAATTTACACTGATCAGCCTTAAAGTTATGACCACTGACAGGTGAAGATATATACAACAGTATTAGGCAGCAAGTGAACAGTCTGCTCTCAAAGTTGATGGAAAAGTGGGCTGGTGTAAAGATCTGAGTGACTTTGACAAGGAACAAATTGTGATGGCCAGACAACTGGGTCAGAGCAATGACAGTAAGCATGTGAGCATCAGAACTGGACCACTGAGCAATGAAACATCATCAGTTTACGTGGGGAAGAGATGGCACCAGGATGCACTGTGGGAAAAAGGTGAGCAACTGAAGGCATCGTGATGCTCTGGTCGATGTTCTGCTGGGAAACCTTGAGTTTGTTCTGCCATTTGTCCAGTCATTCCAGTAATTTTCACATGTACCACCTACCTGAACGTTGTTGCTGAACAACTTACATCTCTTCATGGAAAGGAGGTTCCCTAATGGCAGTGGCCACACACCTTCAGAGGTCTGGTGGAGTACAGGCTTCAACGGTATACAGGTGGTTTTAATGTTATGGCCGATCATGGAATCCTTATGGAATTTGGCTGATGCTCTTTTCCAGAGTCTATGGATGTACAGTACAGACCAGACGTTTGGACACCCCTTCTCATTCAGCGAGTTTTCTTTCTTGTGTTCTTCAGCCCAAACGCGTCTCTTCTGCTTGTTGTCTGTCCTTAGCAGTGGTTTCCTAGCAGATATTCTACCATGAAGGCCTGATTCACACAGTCTCCTCTTAACAGTTGTTCTAGAGATGTGTCTGCTGCTAGAACTCTGTGTGGCATTGACCTGCTCTCTGATCTGAGCTGCTGTTAACCTGCGATTTCTGAGGCCGGTGACTCGGATGAACTTATCCTCCGCAGCAGAGGCGACTCTCGGTCTTCCTTTCCTGGGGCGGTCCGCATGTCAGCCGGTTTCTTTGTAGCGCTCGATGGTTTTTGTGACTGCACTCGGGGACACTTTCAAAGATTTCCCAATTTTTCCGACTGACTGACCTTCATTTCTTAAAGTAATGATGGCCGCTCGTTTTTCTTCACTTAGCTGCTTTTTTCTTGCCATAATACAAATTCAACCTCTTTGACTGAGAAGGCGTGTCCAAACTTTGGGTCTGTACTGTATGTATGTATGTATGTACGTATTTATGTATCAGTTTAAAATGTTAGAACAATTTGAAGTTCTAAAGTGCTTTATTAGGAAGGAGGTCTATAACCTGCATTTGGTAGATTTAAGCCGTTTTGAGATCTCGGGCCGGTTCCTTCCTGAAGGATTGAGGAAGCTGAGAACTCATGCCAGTTTGGCGATTCCTTCCTTCCTTCCCTCTCATCTGTACCAGACCCTACTGTACCTCCTACCTTCTGTCCAGTTTTTTCATCGCCTTCCAGTATCGTATCCTAATAAAATGTTGTTGTTTTTTATTTTACAGAACTGTATGTATTACTGGGGTTTTGCTGCCTGGTTGGCGTACTACATCAATCACCCACTTTACACTCCGCCATGTAAGTCATTACACAGCATCGACATTTTGCTTTCTCACACACATTAAAAATGTTCTTATTATTTATTATTAGTACCTTATCATTTATTATATTTGTAATTTCCAGCATATGGACAACCCCAGATCCTCTGTGCGCTCTTTATGTTCACGGTGTGTAAGTTTGTAACGTGAACATTCCTTATACATTTCAAACACACTTAGACTGAAGTGAAGTGACGGTTTATTTTAATTCCAGCTGTGTGAGGTGGGAAGTTTCTCTATCCACTGGTCACTCAGCACATCAGGAAGAGAGAGTAAGTGTATGATACAGGACTTTACCACCGTTCTCCCTTCTTTCCTTCTCTCTTTACTTAAATATACAAAACCCATCTGAGTGTGTGTTCTGATGTATTCGGTTAGCAGGAGCTAAATACCGGAGTTTTCCTCATCCCTCTAAAAACCCCTTCACTTGGCTTTTCTTCTTTGTTTCCTGCCCCAACTATACATATGAGGTCAGTAAGTCATCGGCATACAAAATGTCTCATAAACGCTGCGACTCACTTCTAATTGTCTCCTTACTCCCTGTCTGATCTGCAGCTTGGAGTGTGGGTGAGTTTCTCCATCATGACTCAGTGTGTTCCAGGTGAGATTCCAACAGGTTGTATTAACGCTATAGAGGAATTAAAACACCAGAATAATTCTGAATAAAAAAAATCGGTTTAATGTTTAGAGGTAGTACACATTAGGGTAAGATGTGATCCTTTAGGTTTTTTTTAGACACTGGGTTCCACTATGTTTATCACTTGGCTAGCGTTAGGTTAGTGTTAGGTTTGCTGACACTCAGGATTATTATGGCATGTGGGTTTGTTTAGGGTTGTGGTTTGGCAAAGGTCGGGTTAGACCACGATTAGATCTTGTGTAGGGTTGGGGTTGGTTTAGAAATAAAGTCAGGCATGACGGGACCAAGGGATGTACAGTATAGATACTGTAGGTGGATTCGGTTTAGTGTTGGATAAAGTTTAAAATTGTGCAAGGTTTCATTTTGGCCCAGTCCTGGTTTAGTGTTATTTAGTTAGAGTGATGTTTGGGGGAGCTGGGACTGGATTAGGCTATGTGTTGTAATATGGTTGAGACTGGGTTAGGTTTAGGGTGGAGCTATGGTAATGATTGCACTTGGCTAAGTGTTGGGTTAGAGCTAGGGTGGATCTAGGGTTAGATTAGGGGGAATTAAAGCACTCCTTAAAGCACTGGCACACCATGTTTCTGTATTGAACAAACGTCAAACAAATGAGAAAAAAGAAAAAAAAAAAGAGATCTTTTTAGAATAAAAATATTTATTTTAAAACAACAATGTAAAATGTACTTAAAAATGTAAAAATATAAAAGAAATGTGGGGGGAAATATATAAAAAATAAAATAACCAGATAAACAACTTTAAAAGAAGAATCCAAAATAAAAGATCCATCCTGAAAAAAGAGAAACTGTAAAAAATAATAATAATAATAATAATAATAATAATAAAGTAAAAACTGTCTCCGTGGAAATTTATGAAAGATGGAAGTTAAAAAAGATCTATACCCCATCAAATGGTATTTAACATAAGGGACGTCAATCTCAGAGCTGCCAGCCTAACTCTAACCCTAGGCTAAGTGTTGGATTAGCGCTAGGGTTGGTGTAGGACTAGTGTGAATCTAGGGGATTGAGTTAAACTATATTTAGGGTTTGGGTTTGATTGGGGCTAGTGTGGATCTTGGGTTAGAGTTCAACTAGGGCTGGGGCTGGTGTGGGGTTAGGATTGGATTAGGTTGCTTGTTGGGCTAGTTTTAGAGTGGAGCTTGGGTTTGGGATGAATTAATAATAATATTAATAATAATAATATATTTTTATTTATATAGCGCCTTTCCAGAGCTCAAGGACACTTTACAATTTTACTAATGTACAAAACAGACATTAAGGTACAGATGAGGAGGGGGGGGGGGGGGGGGGGGGGGGAATACAAAACAAGACAGGCAGAGGATTGAACCAAGGAGTTCATACCAACGAGTCAGACATAACATTCGGAAAACAAGTGAGTTTTGAGTAGAGATTTAAATACTGATAGACTGTTAACAGAACGGAGAGAATGTGGTAGTAAATTCCAAAGTTTTGGTGCAATGACACTAAATGATCTGCCCCCCATTGAAGAGAGGCGGCACCGAGGGACAACAAGAAGGCCAGAATCAGAAGAACGAAGTGAGCGAGTCGGGATGTAGGGAACAAGCATTAGATTATGTCCTGGATTAGAGTTAGGCCTGGACTAGTTTTAGGCTCGAGTTAGGATTAGGGTGGGGTTTTGGTGTTAGGAATATTGTATATACCCCTGATGATCAACTCTAGACTTGAAGTTTGGAAGTCATTGTTCATATAGACCACTAGACCTGCCTAGAGATGATGCGTCATATTATAGTTTGGAGGTCAGTGGTGATGATACTTTATAAAATAAATTGCTGCGTTGTCTTTTAGCACAAACTGTCCATTTGACATATAAGACAGTTTGTTTGGACAGATTTTCCTAACATTTGTGGGTCACTGTGTGTATGTTGTGTTGTTGCTCCCGTCCCGGTCAGTCGCCATCTTCACACTGATCGGATTTGTTCAGATGACGATATGGGCGAAGTGGAAGCACAAAACCTACACCAGGGAATTTAAGAACTACCCTGCTCTCCGCATGTCCATCCTCCCGTTCATCATTTGACAGTAAAACACACAAGTCTTCTGGAAGCACCTTATCTTTAATTCCACTTTATCAGAGTTTATGCTCCGAGTTTAAAGATGGAGGAACTCCACCTGTGTTTAATCTGTTCGTTCTTGATGGCGATGATGGTTTTGATGATATTTGTATTTCTGCTGTTTAAATAAAAGTTTTTGTAAACCCTTTCATTTGTTTCTGCTCAGCGACACTTGTCTAAATTCCATAATTAGTTCAGAACACAGAATTTAACATTTGTAAATGTTGGCGATTAAAAGTTGTTTGTGGTTAGAATATTTTGTCATATGTAATATTCATTTATTCATATCCTGTATTTTACAGCACATGGAATTTATTATTATTATTATTATTATTATTATTATTATTATTATTATTATGATATTTTTTGCATATCCCAGTTAGAGCACTGGGTCAGCCAGGATTCAGTTCCCTGGCAGCAGATCGGGTTAAGGGCCTTACTCAAGGGCTCAAGAATGGCAACTTTGCAGTGCTGGGACTCGAACACACCACCTACCGGTCAGTAATCTTCTTAGAATAAAATTATGGAGGGAAAAGTATCACTGTAGTGTCAAACATGAATGAAATTTAGCTTATGTCCTCTGATGCAAAAAATACACTTCATAATACTCAATTCTAAAGTACATTTTGGCTTCTGCAAACTCAAACCCTAAAAACTGGCATGTAGTCTCTCAGTTCCATTTATTATTCCTCAGACAGAGAGAGAGAGAGAGAGAGAGAGAGAGAGAGAGAGAGAGAGAGAGAGAGAGAGAGAAAGCGCTAATTAGCCTCTAAAGACCAGTCTTCGTGAGAGCTCAAATTCAGATGTTATTGACTTCTTCCAATGAGGACGAGTGTCGCCTCCAGCAGAAGCCTGAAGCTAAATGTCCTGTCCAATAACCCCTGAGGACATGAACTGGAGGAATACCAGCAACAGAGAGAGAGAGAGAGAGAGAGAGAGAGAGAGAGAGATGTTACCATGTGGAAAAAACGTCACCCTATCATATTGTATATCTCTTTACCCAATTTAATTCAAAAAACAAAATAGTTGTTTTTTTGTTTGTTTGTTTTCTATGAAAAAGTGCTTTAATGGAACATGTATAAGCCTTTATGAATATGTATTATTTTTCTAACTTGTATACAGGATGCTCTAATTTAACGCTCTAATCCAAGAGGATTATTTTAATACCCCTGCCAAGTGTCAAATGCAATATTAGTTCGATACAGGTGGTGCTGTAGCCTCTCGCAGCCGGAGGTCTAGAGAGAGCTGATTGGCCGAGCTCTCTCAGAGGGGAGGGGTGAGAGGTACTTAGTGCTCCCACTGCTTAATCACGGCTCTACAGCCAGTCAGGGGCGTCTGTGAGCTCACGTAAGCGGACAGCGCTGTCTTCCGAGTGTGTTACTCCGCCCCCAACGCCCTCTGCCCGCGCGAGCGAGCAGTTCGAAAAGAAGCGGTCGGCTGGCGTCACGTGGTTCGGAGGAAACACGTGATAGTCTTCGGCCCTCCCGGCTGAGTGGTAGTAGTAGCCTTAATGTGGAGCCCCCTAGTGACGGGGAGGAATTGGACACGACTAAATTAGGGAGGAAATCTGATAAGAAGAAAAAAAAAGATCTCACATCATGCTGTGATCTAAATAAATTCATATTTCACTCTGGAAAAGGGTTATAAAGCAAAAAACAATCATCTTGCAGTGGAGATGGTACTGTAGGTCCTGACCTGTGTTAAACCTCTCGTGCTCATTTCTGATTGGAGTAGGGGGCGCTGTTGTAAATCAGAAACCAGCATGTGATGTTCAATGAGCAGAGTGGGTTGTGAAACCTTGCATGGGAATGACTGTGAGAATGACGAGCTGTGATTTGATGAAATATTAACCTGAATATAATATCACTGAGGCATTTCTAATTTCAGCGAAATTAGAAATTAGAAATTTAAAGTCTTTTGTAAAAGTGCTGTAGCGGTTTTCCATTTGAGTCTGGTTTTATAGCTACAGGATGCACATCCGCCTCTACAGTCATTGCTATATAGTACAGATCAACATATTACTCAAATCTGCTCTTCCCAACTATTCATATTATTTATATGTTTATGATTATGAAATGTAGTACAAAGTCCAAGATCTAAATATATGGCATACTGTTTATATGCACTGGAACTACAGTATATTCAATAACAAAGACAAACTTGTCCGAGTAATTATTTATGCTCAACCTTAATGGTTAAGTAAATGTTAGGTTAGTAAATGGCGTGATATCAGAGGAAAGGAATTCGGCTCACTGAAGCAGCACAAACATCTCCATCACACATTAACTCTCAGGACACACCAGCCACAGGATGCACACTGCACTCTGAGGGCACGCAAACCACCGTTTCTCTGATCGAGACTCAGCTATCTAACCATCATACGTCTGAAAAGAAAAGGAGCAGATCAGACATGAAAGCAGAGCAGCACAGAACATCTATCAAAGCAGGAAACATCTGATTTATTGTTTACGACTGCAATCGGACTGAAATTCCTAGAAACATTTTCTAGGAATTTAGATGGTCCCTGATGAACGAGCCGAGGGAGACGGTGCTGAGGGAAAAACTCCCCGAGACGGCAATGTGGAGGAACCTTGAGAGGATGGGTTCCCTGGTGAGTCCGGTTCCTCTCAAGGTTCCTCCACAGCACCGTCTCCCTCGGCTCGTTCATCAGGGACCATCTGATCATTCTGATCTATACATATTTCCTCACACCTTACAAACTTATTTCCATTTTTTTTTTTTTTTTTGTAAAGCTGCCTTACGACCATATATACACGACTATATAAATAAAATTTGAATAAATTGAATTGCAAATGGACACCGAACCAGCAATTACAGCAGCACACGAGACACACTCAGCACTAACTGCACAGTATGTATGACACTAACACACTGTATGGCATTTACGGCACCATAGAGATATGGAAATTAGTTTCCCTTACCTGAGTTTTCCTGCAAAGATCACGTGTACGGAGTCTGCTTAAAAATGTTCTAGACAAGCATGCTTTGTAAAAAATACATTTTTGAGCTCACAGGTCATGTGACATTATGGTGCTCAGAAATATATTTATTACAAAACAAAAATAATGACAATCAGTAGAGTTTCTCTCTTACAATTCTCTCACTCACTCACTCAATCACTTGTATACCGCATTATCCTGCATTCAGGGTCGCGGAGGTCCTGGAGTCTATCCCAGGAGACTTAGGGCACAAAACACACACACACACACACACACACCTACTCATTCACTCTATGTTCAATTTGGGAACATCAATTAGTCTCGAGTAACCGGAGGAAACCCAACAAGCTCGAGGAGAACATGTCTGAGGAGTTACGTGTCATAGTTTTGAGATCTTCTGTATCGTTCTACAATGTAAAAAAAAAAAAGACTATTTAGTAAAAAAAAAAAAAAATGTGCTATTTAATTGCTATTATATTAATGTTATTTTTGTGATGCCTTATTGCAGGGCGTAGCTTTATTTTAATAATCCTTTGCTATATATATATATATATATATATTTATTTTAAAACCAGGGGGATGCAAACTTTTGCATTCACCCACAGTACACTGATAAATCTCTACTTTGCTAAAGTGTTATTTATAAGGATGACCACTAGAGGTCGGTGTGCTACAATAAAGTACTGTTTTGGATAACTAAAAAGAAATCTCACATAGAGAAATGTGCCATGAGCAGTGTGTGTGTGTGTGTGTGTGTGTGCGTGTGTTTACTTAGACTGTGTGCTGTGAGCTGTGTGTAATTAGAAGCATAAACACACCACTATCAAAAGGTTTTGAAATCACGATTTGTTAGTAGAAAATTTTGAAACCATGGAGTTTAATGTGAATCAGTGACGACAGTAAAGTGCAAAATAATTATACAACAGAAATGTCATACATATTGTACTCAATATATATTCAGGTGTATTTAAGGTTTGAACTGGCACATTGTAGTTGTTTTCAATCAAGATACAATCAGATTTAAAATAATAATTATAAACACACTGCTTGGACCAACAAAAAAAGATGTAATTCAGTCACCTTCAGTTTTGATCGTGCACACACACACACACACACACACACATTTGTGTGAAAATGCTTCCTTATGCTCCCAGAAACACTCTTTCACACTCCTGAAAGTGTGAGTTCTGTAATATGGCGTGTGCCATCTGGGTAGAAAACCTCCATTGTTGTGATACTCTGGTGATTCAGTACATTCAGGTGGTCATGTGACTTCATTTTATTGCCACATAACGTTGCCGAGTCTCGACCTGAGCGACTGAAGCAACACCAGATCATAATTTACAGATCATATGCCATGGCTTCATGCGTTTCCCTTCTCACCCCAACACTCTGGAACAGGGTCAGACTCGACTATTCAGGTCACATGACCTTGTTCACAAGTCCAAACTGAAGCTTTTTTTCTGATGAGTCTCACTAACACGTGGTTTTCTAATGCACACACAGCTGTTTAGTCCCGATCCTGCATGTGTATAGAAATGTTCTTACTTTCACTATTAAACATCGCTCCGGTTTGTACTATGCAACGTCACCAAGAGTTTAAATGATCTCCATTCATGATTTTGTTTTTTTCCCCAGTCACATTTCCGGGGAGATGTTGACGGTCCAGCACCAAACGTCCAGGTATTCATAATGTGTTGAGTTCTTAACCCAGTTCCAGTCATTTCAAATCTCCTTAGTTGTTTTCTTTGCCCAAAAATTTGACTTTTCCAAAATGTTCTTTAATTTAATTTAAAGAAGTATAATTTAATAATTCAGGCCATTTCCCCTTTATATTTATATCCTACTTATATTTTCTAAAAGTCTGAGTTTTTTATTTTACAAGCCAGAATTTTTCCTTTTTTTTTTTTTTTTTTTTTTTTACATTTATAAAAAATCAAAAATATAAATTGCTGTAAAATGTCATAAAAGTAAAAGTCATAAAAGTTATCAGGGACAAACTGCTGAAGGTTATATTCGATCATTTTCTTCTGTACATGTTCTAAGTCATTTCCATAAACCTTCCATATGCTGTAAAGCTGCTTTGTGTCAATCACCGTTGTTAAAAGTTCTGTATAAGCAAAACTGAGTTTAATACAACTATGGTATAGAAACAGCCTAAAAGCTTTTGTTCATGCTACTGTTTCATTCAAACATGAACAAAACTAAGTTTAAAAAAAAAAAAAAAAAAAACTTTACATGCCTTATGGTAAGTAAAAACAAACTGAAAGCAGGAAATTTTTTCCCCCCTTAAATAGGGAGACTGATTAACAAACACAAGACACATGTGAGACAATCAAAACAGGAAATGAGACACAGAAGAAGAAGATTTAAAAGAATAAGTGATTGCCTGCCATCTAGTGGTTTGATTGGGAACTGTTCAAATTCCATCAAATATAGTAAGATTTTCCAACATTAAAGCATTTCAAATTATCTCAATTTAATTTAATTCAATATAATTTAATGATTAATCTATTATGCTAAAAACAGGGTCTTAAAACTATGATTATGTCATGTGGGAAAACTTTAGAAATGTGTTTTGACAAGTTAATCAGAAATAATTGTATTTGTTTGTTTGTTTTTTAGGCATCTTAAAATTCAATACCAGCTATTCAGATGTTAAATCTCCCTGTGTGTAGCACACTTTTCCTTCACGTTAGGTGTTTAAAGTAAATTATTTATTTAACAGGGTATACATTCTTATTAGCATTCAAATATGTATTGACATACATTTTTATTTTAATTAATTAATTTTAATAAAACGTATACTACAAGTGTTTGCATTTTGTTATTTTGTTTTTGAGACATGTCTTATTTCATATTAAGTGTTAAAAATATTTAAGCACAATAATTTATTAGACATAGTATTAAAAAAGAATAATGACTCAAACATTTGGATTTTTTTCTGGCATATGAAAATTGTATTCTAAATTAGGTGTTTAAATATTCTTATGTAAATTTGTATTCATTATTTATTAATCAATGCAGTGTTTTGTCTGTTTTTTTTATTGTGTTTCGGATTGTTGTCTTCTGACATTATATCTACATTTCTGTATTAATGATTTTATTGAGTATAAGAGTATATATTATATATATACTTTGTTTAATAATAAATTCTAAAAGTAACTAAATAGTTTTTTTTTTTTTTTTTTGTAAAATAAAAATTTAAGGGAGGTGTGCAAACTTTTGCTCTCACCTTTACATAAATTAAATGATACTTTGGAATTTTATAATAATTATAATAATCTCAGTTGTGTTTGATCAAAAATGTTACATTTCATCATATCATTTTTTTAAACTATTATTTATTTAACAGTAAATGTAAATGTATTCAATGTACATGTCTTGTTAAACATGAGGGTTGTAATGGTTGTGAAGTTTGTTCACCTCACCCGGCATGTTGGGAACGGTCTCTGAGAGTTTTGCTGGATGACTGATGCTCGTGCTCGTTCCAGAAATCTGCTTTGTGTGTCTGAGCGTCTCAGCGTTCAGCTGAAGCTCCTCACAAAGCCGGAGGCAGAGTTCACATTCCGTCCTCCGCCTGTCTGACAGCTCAATGCCGCGCCCTAATTAGAGCCGGACCGTGTCGGATTGAGCCGTGCCACCCGCGAGGATAATGTCCTCATAATGATACCCGCAACACGTTCCTGCACACACATCGCAACACACTTTCACCCCTCGCACACACACTCTGGGTACTGATCACTCCTCTGCCTCACAGCATGCACTCAAAACACACACTTGTGGATTTTTAAAAGCCTAATGCTGCTAAAAAGAATTGAATTTTTAACCAATCGTAAGAGCTCAGACATTATTACTCAGTAGCACACAACACATTTCCATAAGTGCTCATTTATTTACGACAGCATCAAACACACTATTGTACCGAAGAATGAGAGACTTTGTGTCGTGTTTTGTTGTGGTTCGACCGTCTTCATGGTAAAGTGAAACCGTTCCCAGTCACAACGCGCATCACAAGCAGACCACACGGGGCCTCCATGCGACCAGAAGTGGGTCTGGTCACAATCATGTAATGTATAAGGTGAATGTATATTTAGTGCAAAGTGCAAGCAGGGACTCCGGCAGGACTAACTATAACAGCATAACTAAAAGGGAGGAGCCAGAAGGAAACACAGACATGAGGGGGAACTGGGATGTAAAGGGACCAATCACCTCACCGTCAACAAACCTGAGTGATCAATGAGAGTGGGGAGGACAGCATCTAAACATACCAGTTCACCAGAATACTCTAGTTGAACAACCAGGCAGTAAGCTAGCTGCATGTGGTCCTATGACTAGAACTTCTGTCTTATCAGGATTAAGCAGAAGGAAGTTAATTAAAATCCAGTCACTTATGTCCTGCACACACTGCACAATTTTAGTAAGCTGGTGTCTCTCATGAGGTTTTGCTGAGACGTATAACTGTGCGTCATCAGCATAACAATGAAAACTAATACCATGCTTACGAATTATGTTGCCCAGAGGAAGCATGTAAAGGGAAAAAAGCAGTGGGCCTAAAACTGAACCCTGTGGGACACCAAAATCCACTTGAGAACATGCAGAATAGTCACCATTTAGATCTACAAACTGATAACGATCAGTCAAATAGGATCTGAGCCAGGAGAGGGCCGTTTCCTTAATTCCTACTACCTTTTCTAATCTTTCAATAATAATGCATGGATGTGTGATGTAAAAATGTGCACTAAGGTCAAGCAACACAAGCAAGGGGACGCAAACCTGATCACAGGCCTGTAGGAGGTCTGTGCTGTGATGAGGCCTAAATCCTGACTGAAACAGTTCAGTACAAATTCAACAAATATGTACAGTTCAACAAATATGTTGTTCCTGTTTAGATATAGATGGTGTGCTACTATCTTTTACTAGGATCTTAGAGATAAAGGGGAGGTTTGATATCAGCCTGCAATTGGACAGCTGACAGGAGTCAAGGTCAGGTTTCTTAATTAGCGGTTTAAAAGATTTAGGAACATTTAGGAACCCAGTGCTGAGTGAAGAGTTAACTATTTTGAGAAAGGGTTAAATAATTTCCGGTACTTTCTGTTTGATAAAACATCAATACCATTGTAGGTATCGGATCTAGTACACAAGTTTTGTGGAAGGGATGTTTGAAATGAGTTCAATCACTTGAAAGGGAGTCAAATATTATGTGCTAATTAATGCTGATGTGATATAATTAGATTATCACCTGCATGTTTATTAAAATGTCTATTTTTTAACTGCTATTTTCAAATTAGTTATAGAAAAGGAAGTTCTCACTTCTACATGGTATTGATGTGCATGTTGATATGGCTTTGGTGGTTTTATTCCTAGTTCCTAGTGCATCTCAGAGCTACATCACACACTCGCTGAATGGCTGATGGCGCAGACACAGGGACACAGCACCTCTGAGGTGTGTGTGTGTGTGTGTGTGTGTGTGTGTGTGTGTGTGTGTGTGTGTGTGTGAGTGTGTGTATATCCTCTCAGCTCAGCTGATGTCCTCTGAGAGACGTCTGTGGTGTGCGAGTGAAAGGTGAGTGTGGAGAACAGTGACACTGGAGCTCGCTGAGGTCTGCAGGGAACGCTGATGTGGCCTTCTGCCCAGAGCTCCACACTTCTCCACTCCAGCAAAAGAGAGCGAGGACGTCCCCTCAGGGACACACAACACACCTGGTGCTGAAGAACCTGCAGGTGGTGCTGTTCAGAAAAAAAGACTGCAGTGTCAGGGCTGTGTAATAGTCAGAGGAAATCTGTACAGTAAGTTTCCTTACATCATCAGGACGGGAGAGTTTACTGAGTGGTTTCTCAGCAACATGACAAGTTCATCATTATTATTTGTTTTTTTTTATCATTTATTTCTTTTTAGTTCTTTCTTATTTCTTACATTAAAGCACTCTTGGGTTTTTTTTTTTTTTGTTGCTTTTACTCATTTTTCTTTCTTTTAGTCATTTTTTCTTTTAGTTTGTTTCAGTTTTATTTCAGTAATTTTCTTTCCTTCTTTCTTTCCTTCTTTCCTTCTGGTCCTTACTTGTATTTTATCAGATTTTTCTTTGCTTCTGTCATTTTCTTTCTTTTCTTTAACACATATGGGCGGAGTCTCCACTGTTGATACTTTGTAACAGTCACTTGGACAGATATTCCAAAACTTACAATGTGCCTATAAAGAATGGACAGTGGATAACAGTGGAGTGTCACTCACAGTCTATACTGCTTAGTCCTGTGTTCGGGGTCGCAGGGGGTCTGGTGCCTATCGCAGAAGACTTAGTGCAACCTGGACAGGGTACCAACTGGACTGTTGGACTAAAACACATTTTATTAGTTGCTAAGATGATGTGTTATGAGAGAGAATGTTGCAGGAAGCTGATCAGCTTCAGGATGGTGACAGTCAGTCTGCTTCATAACCATTCCAGGACTGATTATTTTACCATAACAGCACCACACACGTTTTAGTCCTTACATAAGCAGCACTTTCCTCCTCTGCTCTCAGGTGACTTTCTTCATTCTTAGCTCTAATAAATAGATCTGTGAACGAGTGTTTCCTCTCCAGGTTTGTTCTTGATAGAGATTGAACAGAAACAATGGGTATATTTTTGAAAATTTCTCAAGTGGAATCTTTCTTCCTCTCCCCAGGTTCCTTTTTTTCCACTCGTCCTGCAGTTTGGAACGTGACAGAAATGGAAGTGGTAGGAATGACTAAGTGCTCTGAAGGCCTTGGCGTCTGAGTCTCATGCAACAGACAGAGACAGAGGGAGGCCGAGTCGAGCCGACAGGATGCTATGTTCCCCGCCTCCTTGTTTGGCCTCGGCGTCTACCAAACACACCATCATCATCATCATTCCAGCCTCGTCTCATCTGCCACGCTGAGATTTACAAACAGAGAAGCCGCACAGAGCATCTAAAGGCCATCGGATGGAATTAGGCTTCCGCAGACGCACGAGTGATGTCCGGGTCGCCGAGCGTTTGCGTAAAAAATACGGCTGGCAGAGGAAACGCTGATTTCCTGGCTACTATAAATACCAAACATAGGCGAGCCCTGGAGAGAGAGAGAGAGAGAGAGAGAGAGAGAGAGACTCATACTGTACATAACAATCTGAGACTCTGAGATTCAGCAGGTAGTACATGGTCCAGATCAATCACCTAAAGCTCTAGATACTTCACTCATACAGTCAACACTTGTACTTTCAAAAATTCATCAATATCAAGACCACAGGAAGAACAAAAGCATGAAAAGTTCTCTTATTTTCCTTACTTTATATTATATTCAGTGATCAGGATAAAATTATTGGGTTGCATCAAGCAAAGAAAACAACTAAGGAGATGTAATGACTGGAATTGGGTTAAGGAGATTCCATAGTGTTATGAAATCCTGGAAGGACAGTGCTGAACCATCAACTTTGGGGAAGAAATGTGGTCGGAAAGTAATCATGAATGAAATTCAATTTATAAGCACTAATTAGCATCATGAATAAAAAGTGTTCCCCGCGAACAAATCCACCAACAAACACACATGAACACAAAGTTAAATGTTTGGTGCAAAATGATAAATTTGCTGAGCACATTTTTAGAGTCTAAGCATGAACACACACACACACACACACACACACACACACACACACACTCACACACATCCTGAGTGCTGAAATAGTTGTCTGTAGTACTCACCATGCCTGGAAGACGTTACCTCTAAATACAATAGAGTGAAGATTAGGAAACAAGCTCCGGAATGAGATATCCTTCCTGCGGTACCGTGTGTGTGTGTGTGTGTGTGTGTGTAAGTGCAACCTCAGAGCGGCTGTTCATCATGAACATGGGAAGGAGACAGTTAGAAAGACATTGGATTTTTATTCATATTTAAATCTCTGATAGGACTGGCATAAAGACGCTGTAAGGAATATCTATAGACCAGAGAAAGTTCCGGGTATTCAGAGTCGGGTTCCACATCAGCTCCTTATTCAGGTTAATGACGTCACCTGTGTGTGAGACATCCGTGAGCATCTTCTAGACCAGCACCTTTAAACACTTACATACTAACAGGGATAGAAAATGCTGAGTGAAGACCAAATAACGATACTGTGCAAAAGTCTTGACACCCCCCCCCTAATTTTTTTTTTCATATTTAGCTTCCAACTCTCCAGACCTTCTTGTATTGTTTAATGTAGTCTTGAGGAATCTTTATATATATTAAGTTTTATATTTTACATTATATATTATTTATATTATGTTTTTATATTTTTAAGTTTTTTATATATACACACGTGGACAAAATTGTTGGTACCCTTCGGTCAATGAAAGAAAAACTCACAATGGTCACAGAAATAACTTTAATCTGACAAAAGTCATAATAAATAAGAATTCTATGAATGTTAACCAATGAAAGTCAGACATTGCTTTTCAACCATGCTTCAACAGAATTATTTTAAAAAATGAACTCATGGAACAGGCCTGGACAAAAATGATGGTACCCCTAACTTAATAGTTTGTTGCACAACCTTTTGAGGCAATCACTGCAATTAAACGATTCCTGTAACTGTCAATGAGACTTCTGCACCTCTCTGCAGGTATTTTGGCCCACTCCTCATGAGCAAGCTGCTCCAGTTGTTTCCGGTTTGAAGGGTGCCTTTTCCAGACAGCATGTTTCAGCTCCTTCCAAAGATGCTGAATAGGATTGAGGTCAGGGCTCATAGAAGGCCACTTCAGAATAGTCCAATGTTTTCCTCTTAGCCATTCTTGGGTGTTTTTAGCTGTGTGTTTTGGGTCATTGTCCTGTTGCAAGACCCATGACCTGCGACTGAGACCCAGCTTTCTGACACTGGCCAGCACATTTCTCTCTAGAATCCCTTGATAGTCTTGAGATTTCATTGTACCCTGCAGAGATTCAAGACACCCTGTGCCAGATGCAGCAAAGCAGCCCCAGAACATAACAGAGCCTCCTCCATGTTTCACAGTAGGGACAGTGTTCTTTTCTTCATATGCTTCATTTTTCCGTCTGTGAACATAGAGCTGATGAGACAAAAATGGAACTTTTTGCCAAGGCACATCTGTTCATAGGACATTCTCCCAGAAGCTTTGTGGCTTGTCAACATGTAGTTTGGCATATTCCAGTCTGGCTTTTTTATGATTTGTTTTCAACAATGGTGTCCTCCTTGGTCGTCTCCCATGTAGTCCACTTTGGCTCAAACAACGACGGATGGTGCGAACTGACACTGATGTTCCTTGAGCATGAAGTTCACCTTGGATCTCTTTAGAAGTCTTTCTGGGCTCTTTTGTTACCATTCGGATTATCCGTCTCTTTGATTTGTCATCAATTTTCCTCCTGCGGCCACGTCCAGGGAGGTTGGCTACAGTCCCATGGATCTTAAATTTCTGAATAATATGTGCAACTGTAGTCACAGGAACATCTAGCTGCTTGGAAATGGTCTTATAGCCTTTACCTTTAACATGCTTGTCTATAATTTTCTTTCGAATCTCCTGAGACAACTCTTTCCTTCGCTTCCTCTGGTCCATGTTGAGTGTGGTACATACCATGTCACCAAACCACACAGTGACTACCTGGAGCCCTATATATAGGCCCACTGACTGATTACAAGATTGTAGACACCTGTGATGCTAATTAGTGGACACACCTTGAATTAACATGTCCCTTTGGTCACATTATCTTCAGTATTTTCTAGGGGTACCATCATTTTTGTCCAGGCCTGTACCATGAGTTTATTTTTTTAAATAATTCTGTTGAAGCATGGTTGAAAAGCAATGTCTGACTTTCATTGGTTAACATTCATAGGACCTTTTTTTATTATTACTTTTGTCAGATTAAAGTTATTTATGTGACCATTGTGCGTTTTTCTTTCATTGACCGAAGGGTACCAACAATTTTGTCCACGTGTGTGTGTGTATATATATATATATATATATATATATATATATATATATATATATATATATATATATATATATATATAAAAAACTTAAGGTCTGACCCAGTGATAAACAGGTGTAGATGACCGATGATCAGGCCGGTGATTAGTATACTGCTGATGCTGAATGCTGAGTGGTTGGAACAGACGAGAGGGGAAATGAGGTCGCTGCTGAGACCCTTGCACTTTGCAGTCTGTGACAGTAAAACATTCATTTTTTCCCCATTTCTTTCATGTTATCTATATCATTTTCATTTCATTTAATATGAAGGAATGAGGGGGTACAAACTTTTGCACAGTACTCTAGTTTTCTTCCTATAACAGTGTTTGAAAGGGGTTTTCTATTATTTCAGAGTATCAGAAATTACCTGGAAATATATATATATATATATATATATATATATATATATATATATATATATATATATATATATGAGTTAATAATGATATTTAAACAGTTTATCATTATATATAAAGTGTGGATGTATAGCAGTATAGTCTCTCTCTCTCTCTCTCTCTCTCTCTTATACTGCTGAAAATAAAAACAATGTAAACTCCTTATAACAATAGATCTCCTCAGCTAATAGACCAGCTTTACCTCTGAGTGTTAGTACGCGCTGACACTGGAGACTCCTTCCCTACATGTTGCATCTCCGTAGCTGAAGGAAACATCACCATATTCACTTGTACATGATTTATCAGTTTCGTCCCAGTGAATGAGCTGTTACTATAGAAACCACTACGCTCCTGTCACCAGGTGCTGCTGTTAAACAAAAAAATAATAATAAAAAATCCAGAATTCAGCACCGCTTTCAAATCATAAAACTACAAAATGAAAAGGATCTTTCTTTCTTTCTTTCTCCCGCTTTCATTCTCTCGTGCTCGGACATGGACATTCCTGTGCGTTTATCTGGATGTAAATGATTATAATAAACTCTGAGGAAGAAACAACAGGGCAATTTAAATTCCAAAAGTGACTCACAATGGGGCACAACGTGGTGATTATGGAGCGGGTCACGTTAAGGACAGACGGGCAGACGGACGGATGTAGCGCTGTCTCCTTCTGACCGGGACAATTACAGCAGCCGCTGCTTTTCATACCGCGACATACACACCAGACAATATTATAGAGTTAGATTCTGGGCGCACACACACATAGAAACAACAAGCACCCATGCTGACCCTCAACACCCACACGACATATTACACACCACCCAGTGTGCGTGCCTGCGTGTGTGTTTATACTCTTTATATATCATTTACACCGCTGACAATGGCAGTCTCCACAGAGACACGTATGCTGGTCACATGCATGTTGGCAAACACAAGACATGTGAGTCGTATGTGTGTGAACCTGTCACTCAGCTCTATCTCTCTCTCTCTCACACACACACACCCACTCATCCCAGCCCATCTGATTAGTTGCTAAGGCTGAACCCAGCCAGAGATTTTCCCCCGATCTGTATGAGAAAAGCTCCAGAGAAGAGAAGAGAGAGAAAAGAGAAAGCCCTGCATCCCTTCACTCGCATTTCATTTCCATATGAAAGGCGTTAAAGCGGCTTTTCTAACACGGATGCCTTTCTCTCGTGGCTTGCGCTCTCACTTTCCCCTAAACAGGACGTTGCCATCACCTGGTGCACTCTGAAAACTAAAAAAGTGGACGAATCATAATTATATTACGTTCAGTGTTTTCATTTGAAATGGATCGAACTGGTATCAGTTAACGTCATGCTTCCACCACCGTGCTTCGCAGTGGGGTTAGACGTTAGTGTGATATTCTCAGGCTGTTGGGTTTCTGCCAACAGAAGAGATTTACCCAATATGCAAATTCAAGTTCTCTTATGGTTTCATCACACCAGAAAAACTTTTTCAGACCCCTTGGCATCTTTAATGCGCATTCGCCTGTGGTTACTGTTTGTACAGCTTCTCCTGTCTGAGCTGTGGAGCTCCTAGAGTGTTCCTCTTCACCTCACTGATGATCCTAAGAATCCTGTCTCCTTTACCTGTTCACTGCCTTCTGGTGGGTCGTCATTCGGCAGACGTCTTTATCCAGAGCAACCTGCACTGATCTCATCACACATCCGGGCAGTAGAGGGTTAATGGTCGTGCTCAGGTGAACAACAGTGACAGCTTGGTGATGCTGAGGTTTGAACCTGTGGCATTCTGATCACTCCTGAAGTGCGCTAAAGGAGTAAGAGGCTTAATTACAAATAAATCACTACTGTACATGTTTTAAGACCTAGTATACAGAACTGTGCAAAAGTCTTGACCCTCATCATTTCTTCATATTAAATTAAATTAGATGATGTCGATTAAATGAATGAAAGAAATGTGAACAAATGTTTACCTGCGACGGGCTGCAAAGTGCCTAAAGATACAATTTTAAAACTGGTTGTTTACATTACAGCCTCAGCAGCGACCTCATTTCCCCTCTCGTCTGTTCTGTTCAAAACACTTTTTTTTTTTTTTCTTTTTTAACGCTTGAATGATTTATAGGTCACCGTGTGGTGTAACAAACAAAAAACATTCCTCAGAAACTGCTCAGGTACAGGGAGTGGAGTGAAAATGAGAGACAAAAAGTCCGTCAGGAAGACTGGAGAACCGTTCCTCAAGACTGCATTAAGAAAGCAAGAAAGACTTTTGAACAGTACTGTACTGTATATATTATGTATACTCATACATGGGCAGTTCAAGTCAAACCGAGGCTTGGGATGAAATTTCTGGTGACATTTACAGAAGACTTCAAGCACACAGTACGGTGATGAGACTCTTAGCCACAATTTGAATGGTGGGAACATTTTCAAGACGGCTCTTTTATCTGTGAATGACGATCCCGTCCCCAACTTGAGGAAGAGACACATCTGTCTGTGTGCACTGTACACACACATTTTCCCCAACACCACTTGGACATTACAGGAACTCAGCTGGGAGTTATTTCCACATCCCCCATACAGTCCTGACCCTCGCTGCAAGACATTTCCACGTATTTTGGGCCATTAAAGGAGTTCCTGGGAGGCCAGCGTTTCACATGTGAAGCCTTGATCAAAGAGAAAACGTTCCATCTTGATGGATACCAACGTTTTCTCTTTGATCAGCTTCACATGTGAAACGCTGGCCTCCCAGGAGCTCCTTTAAGCAATAGTGAAACACTGAGAAAAGTGCATTAGTGTATCGGGGGATTGTATACAGAAATAAAGGGAGTTCTGAGTAGTTCTCAGAACTGTGTTCTGTTATTCTGCACAATCAAAAGTCCCGTAGGACAGCCTTCAGTAGACGTCGTAGCAAGCAAGCAACCTTGGCTTGATTTGGGATTTTTTTGATGTACAACATGGTATATTTTGTTGTATTTTTATTTGTTTATCCTGTGTAGTGCACTAATATATGAAGTAGCGGTTTTTTAATGATAAACATTGCCTGTACAATGTCTAAAGGTCTGTCTAAGCATATGTAGGTAAATGTAAAAAAAAAACAATGCTTATTAAGGCCCAAGCACTATGACATGATCCCTATGTCGGCATAGTGTGTGAGGGGCTTTTTTTAGGGGTCTTAACATCTCAAAAACTCAGACAGGTTGGAATCTGTTGCCATTAGGATGCTCATACATATGCATACGAAATCCAGTAGACATTTAGAGCTCAGTGAGCTGAACAACTTTCACACGGCATGTCATGGGCTTCATTCCACAGGAAGTCAGTTATTTGGGGTCATTTGCAAAATGCACCCAAAGGAATGTCATACACTCTTCCTAGGAAATTTATACGATCGCCATCAAACCCGGGCCTGCGTGATCTCAAGACACTGAGGATGGAAAACTGCGGAGGGAGTTTTGATATCTCAATCGGGTCAGCCATGACAATGCCTGAAACTTACACACATTTGATGCTTTTTCTCCAGCATCTGCGCCTTTTCGGAGGTCTAAACATAAAACTCCCCCTATTCTACACACTCACACACTCAAAGCTCTCTCTCTCACGCGCGCGCACACACACACACACACACGCACACACACACACGCACACACACACACGCACACGCACACACGCACACGCACACACACACACACACACACACACACACACACACATATCACAAATGTTAACACAGCACCACACATCACACACAGACTGACACACCCACACGTCTCACACGTCTCTCACACACACTAGCACTCACATGTCTCACACACACGTACTAATGCACTCGACAAATATTTGGGGCTCAGGCTAACATCAGTACTAATACGTCATAGTGTCGTGCTGTGTGGTGTGCCGGTGCTTGGGCCCGCTCATCGTCGTTTGCAACTATATTCATCTTATAAAATCCTTTGTAAAATAAAAAAAAAAAAAATGTTTCTTATTGGATTACTGCATAATACTACGCACATTATTTTTTTGTGATTATTTGTGATAAACAGGGAACTCGTTACGGAGATTATACACTATATATTTTGCCCAGATAAAGGAGCTTAAACTCTTATACAATCCATAAAACATGGCTTGTTATTGAGTTTTTCTGTACTTCATGCTACGTATACATTCTTATATAACGTACATACAGAGGAAGTGATGACGCTGAACACTCGCACAAATGGTTGATGAAATTGTTTTTGGTGTAAAAGATACACGATACACTGTAACATGCATATATTAAATGTTCAGTACACGGAGAATGATTAAAAAATAAAGTGAAATTGCACAATGAAGTCCTGCTTGTGGTGTCTTTAAAACCGTCTCTGATCGCAAGTCTCCTCTCGTTAAGGTCCTTTTCTTTGTTCTTCTGTTTTAAAAAAAAATGACGTGGCGTAAGAAAGCTAAGTGCATCCTGTATTAATACTGGCTCCTGGGCTTGTTCCAATCTCACAAGCTGCCGTCTCCAAACAAAAGGAGTAATATATTAATATATATAAAGCTTATATATACGTATAAAAAAGATGTCCTCAAGGTGTCTTTATACAGTATGTACTTATACATACAGTTCTCATACAAAGTGAGCTTCGCGGTTCTCAAAGTCCTGCATGTGTCTGGCTCGCAGCCTGGGGTAAACTGGTTTGGTCTGGATTTGGCTGACCTGGGGGTCTTGTGCAGGATCTTCATCCACAGAGACCTCCAGGCCGAACTCTTCCTCCTCCGCTCCTTCCTGCACCTCGTCGTCCTCGTCTTCCTCGTCCTCGACGGTGTTAACGTTCGGCGCATCCTCTTTCGCCGGAGCACTTTCGTCCTCTAGAGTCTTTTCTGACAACGTCTCCTCTTGCGTTAACGTTTTGTCCAGTAAGGTTTGATCCAGGGTTAACCTTTTGTCCCGGCTTCCAGGCGGTTTGTAGAAAGTCCCCGGTGGAGGCTGAAGGGTGCGAGGGGGTCTAAAGGCATTCTGAACACGGCTATAGTCAGCGCCGTCTGTCTTGCTCGTGCTAATGCTGATGCTAGTGCTGTTACGCGGTGGCGTGGAGAGGGATGAAAGTGTAACGCGACTTATTTCCGCCTCTCCAGGGAGCTTGGCCACGATCATGGCTGTGCGAGGAGTGATGCCGTAGTGTTTGTATTGTTTATCCCACGTCCTGCGCAGAGTGTTCGTATCTATATACGTGTTCCTGTAATGGTTAGCAGCTCTGCCTTTGGGCTTGTCCTCTTCGGAAACCTCTTCGATGGCAGGGTCGCGGCCTTTCAGCACCGCGGGTTCGGCGGGTTCGGAGTTGCGGGCGTTCAGGAGCCGCTCGGGAGGCATGCTCATGGGACGCGAGCTGGTTTTGGGGCGTGGCCGAAGCTGCACACGGGTGACGTGGTTCTGACGAACAAGCCGAGGTGAGTTCCGCACTTCGGGGGCGCTCGAGGAGAGCACGCCGTTCACGTTCTCCGGCTCGGCTAAAAGAAAACAAGCAGAACGTGTACGTTTAGACATGAAGGAATCCCAAATGGTTTGATACGGAAGGACTATAGGCCTATTGATACTATTGATACCGACCTGGAGCAAAATCTGTCACATCAGGCATTGCTTTCACCTCCTTCACTTCCTCCAGCAGGTGTGTAGAGGGAATCACAGACGAGTGTCTCTTATAGGCCTTGGCGCTGTGGTGCTGCTGAAATCAAAACACAGTGGAGTCCGTCAGGCCCGTGAACATGACGAGAGTAACACAAAAACATGGTCTCAGTTAGTTAGCCTTAGTGAAGGAGGTGTGGCTTCAGTTCTTGCAAAGAAGGTTCGGCCTCTGTGTATTAATATCAGTGTTGGAGGCGTGGCCTCTGTGCCTGCTAGTCTTAATGAATGAGGCGTGGCCTCAGTGTTTCTTAGTCTAAACGAAGGCGGCGTGGTGTTGTGTTGGGGTTTGTTAGTCCAAGTGAAGGAGGTTTGGACTCAGTATTTGTTTGTCTTAATGTAGAAGGTGTGGCTTTAGGGCTTGTTTGTCCAAATGAAGAAGGCGTGGCTTTAGTGTGTTGCTAGTGTTGTAAAGGAGGTGTGGCTTCTGTGCATCACTTCTTGAAAAGGAGGTGTGGCCTCTGTGTCTGTTATGGTTTGTAAAGGAGGCGTGGTCTCAGTATCTTTTATCCTTGATAAGGAAAGAGTGGCCTAAGGGCTTATTAGTCCTAATGAAGGAGGCGTGGCCTCAGTGTGTTGTCAGTCTTAGCGAAGGAGGCGTGGTTTCTGTGCATCAGTTTTTAATATGAGGCGTGGCCTCAGGGCTTGTTAGTCTAAATGAAGGTGGTGTGGCCTTAGTGTGTGTCAGTCTTTGTGAAGGAGGCGTGTCCTCGGTGTGTGTCCGTTCTAACAAAGGAGGCGTGGCTTATTTACCAGTCATAACAGTAAAGGAGGTGTGGCATTTGCTTATGCCAAAATTTTAACTTTCCCAGTACTGTGCGTTTTAATAATTTTTTTTTATTTATTCGCATTACTGCCTCATTCTACAGTTTTAGCCACATTTAGTAATTCCTTCACTTGTCGATGCTTTTTGTCATCTTTGAAACTACACTTGCTCTAGTAATTCGAATCCACACACCTCTTTAATGTCCAGCAGGGATCTGGAGTGGCGGTTCAGGCGCTGCTCCTTCTCCTGAGGCGTGAAGCGGGATTTGATGGGCAGAGGCGAGTTCGAGTCCACGGGGCTGAGCGGAGAATCGAAGATTAACTCGTAATGTCTGATGAGCAGTTCGACGATCAGCGCCTGGTACGGGTAATCCACCAGCGACGAGAGCGACACCTCGGCGTCCGTCTGCCGCGGCTTGATCAGCGTCGGGCCGAAGATGATGCCGAGGTTACTGGCAGTCATTTTGTTCTCATCTGCTTTCTCGGTCACTCTGGACAACAAGAGGTGAGGGTGTAAATGAGCGATCGATGATAACAATGAGGAAAGTGTCAGTGCGATAGACTTGAGATGTGCACGCTCACCTGTGCAGGTGCTGCATGAGGAACTGCAGGGTTTTGTGGTGTGTAGAAGGCAGCTGTCTCAGGAGGTCCTTTATTTTGAAGAGGACGCGTTTGAGATCGACGCTGACCTGCGGAGGATCCGAGGAGGAACCGCTGCGAGATGCCTCCACCTCCTCCATGATGATGCTCTGACTCTCCTTCGCCAGACCGATGAAGTCGTTATAGTAACGGAAGAGGATGAGCGGCTCGGGAAGCTGACGGAGGAAAACACATCATCACATAGTCACGAGCAAAGGTTTGCACCCCCGTAGCTTTTCAAAAGGGGAAAAAAAAGGATTTCATGTTGGGTTTTTGTGAGATGTGGAGGTTTACCTGGCGCAGGTAGAGTTTGAGCACGTTGCTGATGTCGTGAGGATACAGATCTGACAGCTCCACCAAATCTTTCCCGTTCTCGAAAGCCTGGCACAGCTTCTCGACGCGTGACTTGGCGCCGTTCACTCTGTAAATTCCCTAGAAACACAAACGCATGGCGTGTCAATCGAGACGTGTCCTGCGGTTCTTCTCTACACAGAAAGGCAACAAGATGTAAAGACGTCTGTACCTTAATACCCAAAGCCCTGTTCTCGATCTCTGAAGTGCACTTCCTGATGATGAAAGGGATTCCATCGGGGCTGTTCCTGGCCGCCTGGGCGAAGTCCACAGCAAACAGGTGCAGCTTCCCCTGCAGCTTCTTATGACCGCACTGGATGGCCAACGTCTCTAAACACTTCTTATGGCAGGCCAGAGAGCACTGAGTGAGCGAGAGACAGGATTCCAGATTAAATACCGAACATTAAGACACAGTGGGAATCCCTATAGAAGCTGAATGTGTTATACAGACGCTCACCTCCTCGCACTCGGCGCCGTGAAACACCACCAGACTGTCGCATTCCCTGCACTTCGACGGAGCGCGTAGTTTCCGCAGCTTGTGGGTCTGCGCCGCCTTCGACATCTGCGTGTTCCGGAACGGTCCGGGAGAGCTCGCCGTCTCCGTCACCATCTCGTTCAAACCTACCCACACACACACACACACACAGCAAGAAAAATAAAACCGCAGTCCTTCTCAGTGCAGACGAAAAAAATAATAAAAATGTTAATACATAAAAAAAGGGCCAAAATTGTGCGTATTTTTTCTTTTGTGAAAAAATAAAATAAAGTTAGTGCTTAAAATATCAACTTATTGATAATCTGATATTATATATGATCGTTTCGTTTCAGACACCGCTATTTTATTCTTCATTAGTACACTATTCTGTTTCATTTCAAAGATGCTGTATATTACCCATAATGCACTGCAAGCACTATAAAACACTACATGCAGAATCGATCGCTTACAGCAGAGTGTATATATTTTTATGTAAAGGTGGGGATATAATGCATCGGTCACTAAAATTTCTTTTCACAAAATGTTTTTTTGTTTCTTTTATTCTCCAAATATCTCACATTTCTAGATGTCACGCATTCATATTTATGATACTTCTTTTTAAAAAAATTATAAGTTTAGAAAACAAAACTTTAGATTATTCTTAACTTACATTTGATAAAATTTGGGGGGAAAAAATGGCTTCAAAACAGCTTTTATAATCAACACTAAAACCTTTCTTTTGTATAAAAGTGCATGGTGTTTTATTGGCTAAACAACAATTATTTTTCCATTACATTTCTCATTAAAATGGTTCTTTTACGGCTAGCAGCACAATGCCCAACCTCTAACATTTCAAGACTAGATGTGTATTTTTATTTAATAAAGGATAAACAATAGATATAATAGGTGAAAATAAAATATAAAAACAAATACATTTGTAAGATTAATTAAGATAAAGGCTAACTTTCATTTTAGTGTGTGTTTGTGTATACATGTGCGCGCGCGTGTGTGTGTGTGTGTGTGTGCATCCGTGCGTGCGTGTTTGTTTATTCACCATCTTGAAGGAAGTGTCTTACCGTTATCAGAAGGCGAAGGCGGCTCTCTCTCGTCCAGGTCGTCCGCTGAAGACATTGTCCCAGTGGACGGTGTCCTAGGAAGCCTCCTTTTAAAATCCCCTAAAACAGGACAGAGAAGTACAGTGATGACCTTCATGGCGGCCACGTTGTCCATACGGTTCGGCTCCCTGCTCTCTCTGAGCCGTCCTGCTCTCAGCTCCAGGCTGCACTCTCACTCGCACTGATCTGATCTGATCAGACCTGGAGTGAGATCTCCAGCCCTCTGCCTTTAACACCTCACAGAGGAGTGTGTACGTGTCAGACCTCATGACCCGCGGCCTGAGCCCAGTCCCGCCCGAAACTCGTTCACACCTCCGGTCACTGATCAGTCTCAGACCGGGTGCTCCCTAGCACTGTTAATGAGCGCTGGGACACACACACACACACACACACATACACACACACACACACACACACACACTGCTCATGAACGAGTTTATATGGGAGATTAATGTATCTCAATGACTTGAAGTTTAACACCTGCAGCAAAGATTATATAAAGAAATAGTGATAATAAAAAAACAATATGAAAAGGCAGGTCATGCATCAGCAGTTGTGACCTGCAGCTGAGTGGGCGGAGCATGTTGAGATTAGGGAAATGGTGAGTTTGCATATTCATGACTTCTTGATATATTGGTGATACTTTCTTGCTCCTTATCTAATCCCATCCTGATCTTATTTTGTGGAATTTATTAATAAATTAAAGAAAACATGTTCACTTTTAGAACAGCATTTCTATAAATCCTGAATTTATAACTCATTATAACATCTCATATGAGGCACAATAACTTGTCGCTCCTATAGGAATAGTCTTCATAGTTACAAAAATCATTACAATATCAGTCCAAAACAATGCTAATGTTATGAAGCATTATAACACGTTGTTGTTTTTGCATCTGCCCTGCTAGTTATTATACATTATAACATCCACATTATAACATGAAATCAAGTGTTTATAAAAGTATGTGACAAATGACAAAACATTATATACACTAAAGTATACAAGACTTTATACAGTAGTTAATAATAAACTTAAAAATTTACTTTAAAAAAATTATTATTTATTAAGTATTTATTTATTAGTAAATAATAAATAAATACTTATAAGCGTGTATGTAATTCCAGACCTACATACATTTCTAATCTCATTTTAGAGAATATGGATTATGATACCTGCACTATAATGCATTCTATTACAGGCATAACATATCTCTCCAGCTAGTTATAATGCATTATACTACATCTCAGCCATATTACTGTATCTCTCCTGCTAGTTATAATGCATTATAATATAAACTTGGCTATATTACTGTATTTCTCCTGCTAGTTATAATGCATTATAATATAAACTTGGCTATATTACTGTATTTCTCCTGCTAGTTATAATGCATTATAATATAAACTCCGCTATATTACTGTATCTCTCCTGCTAGTTATAATGCATTATAAAACAGGCCCTGCAATATTATCTTTCCTGACAGTTATAATGCATTACAACACACCTCAGCTGCATTATCTCTTATGCTAGTTATAATGCATTATAAAACACCTCAGCCACATTATCTCTCCTGCTAATTATAATGCATTATAAAACAGGCCCTGCAATATTATCTTTCCTGACAGTTACAATGCATTACAACACACCTCAGCTGCATTATCTCTTATGCTAGTTATAATGCATTACAACACACCTCAGCTGCATTATCTCTTATGCTAGTTATAATGCATTATAAAACACCTCAGCCACATATCTCTCCTGATAGTTATAATGCATTATAACATAAACTCAGCTATATTACTGTATCTCTCCTGCTAGTTATAATGCATTATAAAACAGGCCCTGCAATATTATCTTTCCTGACAGTTATAATGCATTACAACACACCTCAGCTGCATTATCTCTTATGCTAGTTATAATGCATTATAAAACACCTCAGCCACATTATTTCTCCTGATACTTATAATGCATTATAACATAAACTCAGCTATATTACTGTATCTCTCCTGCTAGTTATAATGCATTATAAAACAGGCCCTGCAATATTATCTTTCCTGACAGTTATAATGCATTACAACACACCTCAGCTGCATTATCTCTTATGCTAGTTATAATGCATTATAAAACACCTCAGCCACATTATCTCTCCTGATAGTTATAATGCATTATAACGTAAACTCAGCTATATTACTGTATCTCTTATGCTAGTTATAATGCATTATAAAACACCTCAGCCACATTACCTCTCCTGATAGTTATAATGGATTATAATGCACCCCTGCCACTCTTATCTCTGCTGCTATTTATAATGTATTGCAACACATCTCAGCCACATTATCTCTCCTGCTTGTTATAATGCATTATAATGTATGTTCACCTATATTACACATCTCTCTTGCTAGTAATAATGCATTATAATACAGGCCCTGCTATATTGTCTCTGCTGATAGTTCTAATGTGTTACATTTCACCTCAGGTACATCTCTCATGCTAGTTACAATGCATTATAATACACCTCGGCTATGTTATTCCTCCAGCTAGTTATAACATATTATAACACAGTCTCTGCGACTGTGTATCATCACTTCTATTAGATATAACGTATTACATTGCAGGGTCTCCTATTTCATATCACCTGCTTATAATGCTTATAATGCATTATAACACAAGTAGTTGTCCTATATTATCTGGCTGCTTGTTATCAGTCATTATCACATGGAGCACTAGCCATGTACTGAAATCCAGGTTCACCTCGTAGAATCTCTACTAGTAGTTATAACGCATTATAAAACAGACTGTGCTATACTGTCTGTACTGCTTGTTCTTATACATGGATAATTAATGGTTATAAGTACTAGTCATAATGTGGTATACGTTAGGCTGTGTTATAAGATCTGTACCCCTAGTTTTTATAATATTATCATTCTTAATTATTATGCATCATAACACAGATTTTGGTAGACAAAACATGTACAGAAAGCTCTAATCAACATTATATATATTTACTTTATGGAAATGAGTTTGATTCAGACTTTGACCTGTGAAGTACTTCATTTGCATATTTAAATTCAATTAGACTATTTAAATGGTGGAATTTACAGACATGTTTTTGTGTCATCCATCATTTCCAGGAATTTATTATGACCAAATGACCACAGTCAGCACAGTCGTATCAGTGTGACTTTTTTTTTTCTGAGCGTGGCCACAGGCGAGGGCGTGAATTGTTCAGGGCATTGTGGGAAAAGAATGCGGAAGAGGCCGTCATCTTATCTGTTTATCATCAGCAGGCTGTGATGGAAGTGTCATCACTCTGAGTGAAGGTTTCCTGAGGTGATTAGTGTGAGGCATTGTGAGTGCAGAAGATTAAAGTCTTTAGAGCTTTAGAAGCGAGTGTGTATGTGTGTATATGTCTGTACATGTGTGTGTGTGAATTTAGGTCACCTGGACTAGCAGTAGGTGAGTCCATCGAGCGAGACTCGCTGCTGCCCCCGGCGCTTTCGGAGTCGCTGCACATGCCGCCTCCCTGACCCGACGTGGTCCAGGGTTTAAACGGAACCTGTATCCGGAGAGCTGTGAAACACACACACACACACACACACACACACACACACACACAGGAAAATAAATCCAGGTGTATGAAATACTTTAGCAAATTAGAAAACCTCTTCACTCTCATCGAGTTGAGTGCGTTCTGCTTTGAGTAAATGCAGGAATGCACAAGATGCTCAAGAGCCTGATATTCATCACACACACATACACACACTGTTTATTTCCCCCATTAACATGTTGAATACACACATCAAAAACATGGTAATTATCAGAGTTAATCACTTCGGGGTGACGCTACACATCCTCACACAGTTATTAATCTTCCGCTGCTGCTGTTAACGAGCGCCGCCATTAAGCCAGGATTAAACTCGTCAACTGAGACGTGAGCTCTGAAAGACCGGTGGGGGGGGGGGGGGGGGGGGGGCTCTGTTTAGAAAAGGAGAAGAAACTGGGAGCTGGTTAATCAGTCGAGCCGAAGCAGAACAGAAACAGCGCTTCCTCTTTCACAGGAAATATTTCAACACTATATACGTTATAAATATGTTTTCATATGCAGTAGAAGAAAAAAAAAAAACCCTTCTGTGAGGTTAAAGTTCGGTTATTGTTTTGTTTTTCATCTCACGCTTCTAAAGAAACGTCTTTAAAAAGGGGATTCAGCTGAAAATTCCTACATCAGTGTGATGTCTAAAAGAGGAAACGGGCGGAGCAAACACTGTCGGGGATGTTTTTCAATCTGCAGATTCATTGAATCTTTTTTTTTGTTTTGTTTTGTTTTGTGCAGACACTTCTGGGCATTCTTTTGTCAATTATATTTCAGCATTTGTTTGCCAAAAATGTATATTATCTACCTTTTGTTACCATTTTAATTTGTTATAGAATCAATCAATTAATAAAATCATGATATTTATAGAACCGCAACACACACTGAATCATCACACAGGTATTGCGATAATGTCGTTTCGGGCGGCCGCTGGCGACTTCCATCACGAACGTGTATGTTGCTGGTTATAAGGCATTATAGCACCTGCGCATTATAACAAGTGCTATAGCATTTAAACTGTAGTTAGTTACACATGATCTGTTATCTGAACATCTAGACATAATGTATAACACATGCTATAGGCCAGGCTACGCCAGTTATAATGCATTATAAGACAAGCTCCATTACACTATCTGTGTTTTTAGTTGTAATGCATTAGAACATAGATTCTGCTGAAACATCCATCCTGCTAGTTAAAATGCATTGGAACATATACTATAGGCTAATTATAATGAATTATAACATTTTCTGCTAAACTATGTGTATTACTTGTTAGATGCTACAGCATCCATTCTGCTAGTTATAATACATTATACCACTTGGGCTGCAATACTGTATGTACTATATGTACTGTATTACTACTTATACAGTAATACATTATAACACATTGGCTGCCTTTACTATATGTATTACTAGTTATAAGACAAAGTATTGCAGCACATGTTTTTATAATGTATTATAACTAGTAATACATATAATAAAGGCAGCTGATGTGTTAGAGCATCCATCCTGCTAGTTATAATGCATTATAACACCTGCTCCAGGCTAGCCTGTACTGCAGCATCTATCCAGCTAGTGATATTCCATTAGAACACATTCTCTGCTATAATAAGAAAGCCATTTGCATTATTATTTATAATGCATTATAGCACACGCTCTCCAACCCGTATTACTAAATATTATGCATTGTAGCACATGCGCTGCTCCCCTGTGAGTAGTGCTACTTACAATGCATTATGACACATGCTCTGCTACAGCAACCATCTAGTTTGTCAAAATGGATTATAACAGAGACTCTGCTACAGTATCCTCCATAATGAGTTATGATCTAGGCCGTGATATCTGTCTGTAAAACGTGTCATACTGTTATTCACGCGTGACTCAGTCCCTCTGTATCCCGTCTTTCTTCTTCTCCTCCACCTCCTCTATTGTCGGACCTGAAGGGACCAATGTGGCTGTTTATCTGCCCCCCCCCCCCCCCCACTCCCCCTCCCCCCCCAGGCTAATTACATACGTGTAGGTATTTAGAAACAAGAGGAAGTGCGCAGTAACACCCAGAACACACTCCAGCTGATTTCCTGCGACGCTGCAGGTTTCCTTCACTCTTTCATCATCACGACACACAACCACTCGCTGATCTCTCAGGCTTAAGATTGATATTGTTTTTGGTTTAACATTTTTTGCGTAGTTTTTGCATTCTCCAGAATTATTGGCACCCTTAATATAATAAAATTAAAAATTAAATAAAACGTCATGCATACTGAACAACAGAAGAAAAAATGTCTTTGCTGTCTGTATACACTGTAATATAAAAGTAATTATGAATAAACCTAACTTAATAATATCAACTAAATAATTATATCATATAAATCAAACTGTTATGATGAGCCTTATTTTAAACTAGTATTTTACAATAAATACATAATAATTTGACATTAATAATAACATTAATTAATTACGTAAAAATGATAAATCATAAATGTTAAACAAAGTATAATAAAATAATAAAATAATAATAATAATAATATAAAATTTGTATTACTTATTATTATTAGTAGTAAATATAAATAATATTTCATGAATAAAAATGTTATTATATGAATAAATAATAATTGGTGATATTAATATGAATTTATCTTATAAATTAAAAATACATAAAAATATTTAAAACCTTTTCTGTAAGAAACTTAGAAAAAAGTAGAAAAATACGCACACATATCTACTATAAATGTAACTATATTTATTTTAATAAAATCGAAAAATATAACTATGTGCCAGACATATTGACACTTAAAAAAAAAATCTAAATACATTTAACCAGATAAAGATTAAGTGTTTCATTTAAAAAGAAAAAAAAAATAGTTCAATTTGATAAATAGAAATATTGTCATTTACGTGTTTACGAGTTATAACATTAATGTGCTGGGAATAATTCTGGAACACACGGTGTACAGTAACATGTACATGCTGTAATTAAATCATTATAAAGACTGTAAAGTGTAAAGTGTAATAATAAGGCTTTTAATCTTCTGTACTGTATGATGTGTGTGTGTGTGTGTGTGTGTGTGTGTGTGTGTGTGTGTACCGTGGATGTCGGTGCTGCTGTGCGAGCGTCTCTCTGCGATTTTGCCCGTGCGTCCGTGAGCCGGAGCGTCCACCTCGTCCGAGCTCAGACAGTCCCCCGAGGCGATGGACATCTGAGACGACATGCTGGTGCTGATGGACCTCTTGGCGAGAGGGGAGCTGCGGGAGAGGACCGGAACACACACCATGATCAGGAGCAGGTCCGAGAGGACGCGTCTGTGACCTCAGGGTTCGTCAAGGGTGTGAAAGGTAAACTTACAGCTGGTGTTCGTCTGCGTGTGTGTGTGTGTGTGTGTGTGTGTGTGTGTGTGTGTGTGTGGTGACTCGCTACCCCTCACTTGGTGTTAGATGTGTGTGTGTGTGTGTGTGTGTTTTGTGCTGCATCAGGTACTGTATGTCTCTCTCTCTGTATAACTAGCTGAACTTATCCTCAGTACGTCTCGGTATTTACACAGTTGCATTATGTCTCTTGTGAAATCATCTGTCTCTCTGTCCGAGCCTCAGCTCGTGGACGCGTTGGTGCCGATCCGACACACGTGTGAGGAACTGCGAACGCGACGCGCGGGTATTTACTCATGAACTCATCCACTTCCTGTTTTTCCTCACGTTACAAACAGAAGACGCGGCGCTGCTGTGATAAGTGTCGTGTCTGTGACGGCGTGACGGGAGCGGCGCGCTCTTACCCAGCGCCCTGAGAGCCGGTCACGTGGTCGGCGAACGTCTCGGCTCGGCTCCGGTCCGGACCCAGGCTCTTCACGAACTCGGTGTAGCGCTGCCCGGGCTCGTACAGCTTCGCGCTCTCACACAGGGTCTGGTTATTCACGGGCAGGGACACGGCCTGAGCCTGCTGCATCTGGAACCAGTTCACCGTCACCTGCGTCACCACAACATACAGCAAGCAAACAAACAAACAAACAAACATTAACATTATTACATTATTATTTCGTCATTAGAGTTTCCCACACTGGTTTTCCTAACAGGTTTACTACAGTCACACCCCAGCTCTGTGTGTGTGTGTGTGTGTGTGTGTGTGTGTGTGTGTGTGTGTAAAACACTCACGGCTTTGAGCGTCAGGTCACACTGAAAGATGAGAGCGCGGATCTGGGCGAGGACGTCGCTCTTGGCGTTGGCCAGGTCGAGCTTCTTCACGCTCACGTCGGTGATGCAGTGTCTGTAGTGCTCTCTGGCCTCTTCAGCCTACAACACACACACACACACACACACACACACACACACACGCATCCTGGTGAAACACATCTCTCTCATACACACGCGTACAAACAGGGGACTGAAGCAGCCAAACCGCGGACTGGTTCCTATTTTAACTTCCTCTCTGTCTGCCTGCGAACACTGAACACTGAACACTGAACACACTGCGTATTCTAACAACAAAGCAGGAGAAAATGGAGCATTGTGTGTGTGTGTGTGTGTGTGTGAGTGTGTGTGTGTGTGTGTGTGTGTGTGTGCGTGTGTATACTGTATGTGTGTGTGTATGTGTTTGTGTGTGTGTGTGTGTGTGTGTTTGAGGGTGTGTGTGTGTGTGTGTGTGTGTGTGTGTGTGTGTGTGTGTGTGTGTGTGTCTATGTACACACTTTCTGCAGGGCTTCATCCTCCAGCCTGCGTCTCTTCTCCACCTGTTTGCCTCCGACCCCGAGCTGGTCCTCCTCGGCCCGGCTTGTGGAGCTGCGCGCTCGCTCGTACTCCTCCTGTCTCTGATCCTTCAGCAGACGAGCTTTCTTGAGAGCGCTCTCAGCCTCGTGCTGCAGACACACACACACGTGTTATGAACATGTGGACGCCGCTCTGTATCTATAAGACTGATAACAACGCGTCCATGTCTGTGTCTGTCTGTCTGTCTGTGCCTCTGTGTCTGATTATGTGTCTGAGTCTTCATGCCTGTCTGTCTTTCTTCTGACATGTCTGTCTCTCTGTCTGTCTGTCTCACTGTTAGAATGTCTGTCCCTCAGTGTCCACTTCTGTCTGTCTTTCTATCAGTGTCCATGTCTGTCTCTCTGTCTGGATCCAAGTTGGTCTGTCTGATTTTTTTTTTTCCTCTCAATGTCTGTCTGTGTCTCTGTCCGAGTCTATCTTTGTATCTCTGTTTCTCTGTGTCTGTCTGTCTGTCTTCCTGTCTGTTTCCATATTTCTGTCTCAACCTGTGTCCATGTCTGTCTCTGCCTACGTCCACGCCTGTTTGTCTTTCTGTCTGTGTTCATGCCTGTCTGTCTCTCTCTCACCCTCTGTTAAAAGTCTGTCTCTGTCTGTGTCCATGTCTGTTTGTCTCTCTGTGTCTGTGTTCATGCCTGCCAGTCTCTCGGTGTCAAAAGTCTGTCTCTGTCTTTTTGTGTGACCATGTCCGTCTTTCGGCATCCACGTCTATCTGTCTGTCCCAGTTTCACTGTCCATCTTCCTATCTGCCCCTCTTGCGGTCTGTAATTTCGTTCTGTATGTTCACCTGGAAGTCTTTGTTCTCATGCCCTCCTGTCCCTATCTGTTAGCCTTGCCGCATCTGTATATGCATATTTGTCCAGCTTTCTCTGTGTCCCATCAGTCTCCCTTGTCTGTGTATAATTTGTAAAATAATTCCAATAAAGACTGCAACTGTTTCTGAAGATTCTTGCACATATTAAAGATAAGAGTGACTAATACCCAGTCCAGATGTGATTAATATCCCTTAGACCCTGCATGCAGAAACCAGATGTTCTGGAGAAACCAGATGTTCTGAACATTTTAGGAGACCGATCTCAGAAATAAACATTCCGGCTGAAGTGCAGGAGCGTCTCCGCACACCCAGACCCCCGGCTTTAAGGGGACAGAACCGTGTCACGCTTTATTACAGAACCAGTGAAACTGAAACAGGAAGTAGTCTGAGGAACCACTGATGGACGATATAATCATAACACACACACACACACCAAGCTACACAACCTTTGACCTGAAAGCATTCGGAGAGAATCCAGAGCATCAGTGGGGTTCTAGAATGCTACAGATCTATAAGAAATCTTCAAATTAGGTGGAATCTAGAATTCCCTCTTGGCTTCTAGAACCTCATGTTCTGTTATACTCGAGAAAATGGATGAGAACCATTTTCTCGAGTATAACACCTTAACTGTCCTAGCCAACATGTTACACCATCAGTCACCATCAGTAGAACTCTCAGTTTGGTTCGAAAATAAAATAGCTCCACCCACGTGTACCTCATTAATGGACCTCTGAGTGAGAACTGTGGATTAGAATAGTCCTAATGGAGCAGAAGATACAGTCGCGTCATTGTCCGAACGTTCAGTGTGGTCCTAGAGTGCAATGCCTTCAGAAAACCTAGAACCATGTGGTTCTATATTGTAACAGATGCTTCAACAGGACTCTCAGAGTGGTTCTGGAATGCAACACCTCTTCCAGAATGAAACGTGGTGAGTTCTAGAATGTACAGTTGCACCTTCATCAACAGAACTCTCAGGGTAGTTCGATAACGTAACATAGGATCCAGAAGGTCATGCAGCGTTTCTACATGGTTCTAGAATGTAACTTTGTATGTCGTGAAATGTAACACCTGTTCTATAATGCAAATGTCACGTGTCCCGGAATGTAACCCCATCATCAATAGAACTCTCAGTGTGGGGCGATAATGTAGCGGAGCGTGTTGTAAAATGTAACACCTGTTCTATAATGTAACAGTGTGCTTTTAGAAGGTAACATGGAGCGCTCTAGAATGTAACACACCCTCATTAGAACTCTCAGTGTGGTTCTAGAATGTAATGTAGAATGTTCTAGAATGTAAGACCTTAGTGAGAATGTAAGCATGAAGTGGCAGTGCAGATGGAGGACGAGTAATGGGGGAGGAGTGGCAGACTGGAACAGGAATCGGCTTTAAGAGACCGACCGGCGTGACGAGGCAGAGTGAGACCTGCAGTCGGCGGTAATGTAACCTATTAGATTCCAAACAAATAATTATAATAATAATAATAATAATAATAATAATAGGTGTCGCTGTGACATCATCACTGGAACACCTCCGTGTGGTTCCAGAACGTCACAGACAGCCAGTGTGATAGTTGGTGATGTCAGGAAAGCTCAGTCCCGAGCCTGGCACGAGATGAAACGCTCTCCTGTTCCAGACGTTTATGTCCTGCACACTTCAGACCTCACGCTGATCCTGAACTCGGGATGCAGTGACGCGCGCCGTTTCCAACACAACACGCTAAAAGCACCCGTGAGCCTGGAGAAACGTTCTCGTTCTACTCCGCCCACGTACCACAGCCACCCCCGGGGTCCTTCAACATGAAGCAGATGAGACAGAAAGTTTTCCACTCACCATTTTCTTCTGCTCCCGCTGCCACTGCTCCTTTATCTCCTTCCTCAGCTTATCCAGCTCGTTCTTCCGCGCCAGGAGAGGCTACAGCCATAACACACACACACACACACATATCATACAGACATCTACACACTGTGTGTTAAACCACACACACACACGCACACACACACACACACACACACACACACACACACGCACACACACGCACACACACTACCTGCATGAATTTGTTGGCCTGGAGAGCGGAGGCTGTGTGCAGCAGCACCTGGCTGTAGTCAATATCGTTCTTAAAGGCAGAGATGTAAATATCACGGAATGGCATGTGGTCCTGTTCAGCGCAGAAAATATCACACACACACACACAGTTAATAGGAAGGAAAGACAAAAAGGCAACTAAAATAGAATGAAAGCATAAAGCACCAAGTAAAACATAAAAATAACTGCAGTGAAGGCGACAAATAAAGTGAAAGAAAAAACAGAGAAAGAAAAAGAAAAGTTGACAAACAAACAAACAATTGAATAAATACATATAAAATAAATAAAGTGGCAAAAAACGAATTAGATAGATAAATAGATAGAAAACACAAAAGAGAACAAGTAAAAAAGTAAAAAAAAGAAATTAGAGTATGAAAAAACAGAAAGAATAAAACAGTAAAAAGAAAAAGAAAGAATGAAGAAAGAAAAGAGGCTAAAAAGTAAGAAAGGAAGAATAGTAGACAGAGTAAAGGGAAAAACAAGGAAAAAGTGGAACTAAGAGAAAAAAATGATTTAAAACAGAAAGATGGAAAGAAAGAAAGTAAGAGAGAGCAAATAAAAATGAATAAAAAGAGTAAAAAAGAAAGAAAAATGAACTAGAGAAAGAAAGAAAGGTAATGAACAATAAAACAATGAAAGAGTTAAAAAGAACAATTAAAGAAATTAAAAAGAAAGAAAGATAAGAAATATATAGATAAATAGTAAAAAGAGAAAGAAAGAGCAAAAAGAGAAATAAAAGAAAGAACTGGTTTCCTGGAAGCTCTCTAGCGCCCTCCTGTGTTACTGCTTGTGGATAAACCTGTATGTAAGTGAGGGACGTTCAGAGGGCGGGATCAGGGGCGGGGCTTTACCTGCTGGCTGGCGAGCGTCTTCGCCGACTCGGCCATCTTGGCGAGGCTTTTGGCGCACTCCAAATCTGTCAGGCGAAGAGTTCAGTTAGCTAACACAGTTCCACGTATCAGGAGAATTTCCCAGCATGCCCGGCGGCGCTCACTCACCCATACTGAGGCGTTTCTCCACCCAGCTGAGGAGCTCCTTGGTGTATTTGGACCAGGCTTTGGCGTACAGGAGGGCCGACTCCACACCGCTCTCGCTGCGCCGCAGAACATCGTCCAGCTCCAGCACTCGCAGCGGGGAGGCGGGATCTAAACACACCCGCGCGCAATCAGTCAAACCCGCTAAGGCACGATTAGCCGCTTTGCGTTAAGCTGAATGTTAATTATTAGCAATTCTGACAGTTAACATGCACATGCGGCGCAGTGCTCCGCCTCTCACCTGGAGGGTCATTCTTCTCTGCACCGTCTCCACCCAGGTCCACTGACAGGTTCTCTGACGACTGCAAGAGGACACGGACACATCAGATCAGATCAGATGGAAGACGGGTGCAGACCTGAGTGCTCAGTGCTCGCTGATCTGATGTTGTGCGTCAGATCGCCTACGACACCTCGCTCTTGTGTCTAATGCTCAAGTAACACTCTAGCAACGATTAAACACACTCTCTCTGTAGCGTTCCTGTCACTTGTACTGAAGCTGGAGGGCCATCATACTGCAGCACCACCTGCGATCAGCACACAGCCTGCAGAGACGTCCACCAATCACACACAGACAGACAGACAGACAGACAGAAAGTCAAAGTAAAAAGAAAAGAATCAAGCAAGAAAAAGATAGAATGAAAGAAAGAAAAGGAAGAAGAAAAAGAGATACAAAGAAAAGTACAGCAGAGTAAAAAATCTGGAAAGAAAAGTAAAGTAAAAAAAAAAAGAAAAAAGAAAGAAAGGTACAGTTCAAAGAGAGTAAGAAAGAAAAAAGGAAGAAAATCAGAACTCAGAAAAGTTAAATAAAAGAAAAGACAAAAAAGAAAGTAAGAACAAACTACAGAGTAAAAAGAAAAAAAATTAATTAAAGAAAGGTATAGTGAATAAAGAAAGAGAACTAAAATAAAAGCAAGAAAAAATATCTTCAAGGAAGAATATAAAGAAGAAGAAAAAGTAAGGGAGTGTACAAAGTCAAAGTAAAAACCATAATAATTTAGGAAAGGTGTAGTGAAAAAATAAAGAAAGATTGGAAAAGAAAAAGAGAAGTAAGGTAAAAAAAAAAAAAAGAAATAATTAAAACATAAATTAAACATAAAAAAATTTAAAGTATTAAAAAATTAAAGAAAGGTATAGTGAAAAAAGAAAAATAGGAAGAAATAAGAAGAGCAGGTTAAAAGAAAAGGGAAAGAAAAAACAAGAAATAACAGTAAGTAAAAGAGAAAGAAGAAGAGAGGACGTGTGTGTGTGGTGCTCTCTGTGCTCCTTTGTTACTCAGTGTGGCCTTGATTTGTGCTGGAGACACAAATGAAAGTAAAATCACTCCCCACTCCAGAGGTGGTGTAAGATGGAGAAGCCTCACAGGGCTCCTCCACACCACTCTGCGACACAGGACTTCTCAACATGACTTAGCGACACAGCGCTCCTCCACATGACTTAGCGACACAGCGCTCCTCTACACAGCACAGCGACACAACGCTCCTCCACATGGCTCGGTGACACAGGGCTCCTCCACACCGCTCTGCGACACAGGACTCCTCAACATGACAGCGACACAGCGCTCCTCCAAGCGACTCAGTGACACAGGGCTCCTCTACACAGCACAGCGACTCAACGCTCCTCCACATGGCTCTGCAACACAGCGCTCCTCCACATGACTTAGCGACACAGCGCTCCTACAAGCAATTCAGTGACACAGGGCTCCTCTACACCGATCGGTGACACAACGCTCCTCCACATGGCTCGGTGACACAACGCTCCTCTACACCGCTCTGCAACACAGCGCTCCTCCACATGACTTAGTGACACAGCGCTCCTCCAAGCGATTCAGTGACACAGGGCTCCTCTACACCGATCGGTGACACAGGGGGACACAGCTGTCCTCTACACGGCTCGGTGACACAGGACTCCTCCACATGACTTAGCGACACAGCGCTCCTCCAAGCGACTCAGTGACACAGCGCTCCTCTACACCCTTCAGTGACACAGCGCTCCTCTACACCTCTCAGCGACACAGCACTCCTCCACATGGCTCGGTGACACAGGGCTCCTCCAAGTGACTCAGTGTCACAGGGCTCCTCCACACAGCTCAGAGACACGTCCCTCCTCCACACGGCTGCCGTTCCTCAGGTTGCTTTATGCCCGTCTCTTTTCGGACGCTGCACTCCCTCATGAAAGACACGGCATTCCAGTGCACACTGATCTACCCTGCCCTCACTCCTAGTCTAGCTCACACTCGCGCTACGTTCTCCATGTGTGGAATGTCAGGAGGACTTACCCTGCTCCTGCGGGTCTGGGCGAGCCGCAAAGACGATCCGTTCTCTACATCGCCCATAAGGAAGTCGGACACTCTGCGAGAGAAAGAGGGATAAAGAAGCAGTCAGAACGTTGCAGGGACAAGCATCAGGGGCGTCTGGTTTCTGAGTCAGCGGCGCCATCACAGGCAGACACGGCGCAGAAACAGGCACTTCCACTGCTGACTCAGGCTCAGACCACCTCACACCGTGGACATCTCGCTCCTGAAAGCACTCACACATTGCCGAAGGTGAAGGCCAGCGTGTCTATGGATGAGTAGATCTCTCGGAGCTGCTCCCGCTTGTTGTCCTCATTCACCTCCTTGAAGTTCACACCTGTCACAGGCACAGGGGTTCCCATTATAAACAACATATCACATGAGTACTAGGGCATTCCTACACTATACGATACTGATCAAAATATTTAGGCTTTCTCACCATTCAATACTGGAAATAGTACAAAAATATACTTTCTTTAGTAACAAAAAAAAAAAAAAAGTATATATGTATATACAGTGTGTTTATGATGATCACAACATTTACACATTAGATATATTTTGTCTAAAATTGGTTTCACTTCAAGGGAACAAACATAAAGTGAGAATAAAAGAAGACATTTAATATTGGATCCTTTAATAAAAGTCAAAAAAAAAATCATAAATCAAATATTGTTCTTCCTGAGGGTTTAGTCTTCCGGATATACTGATATGACTTCAGTGATGTTGTTTTAACCTCATGCTTCATCATTTTAATACAAACTTCATCATTTTGTCTGTTGTTATGATAGGAGGTGTGACTAAACATTAAAAGGTCACATGACTTTAACATGGCTGGAAAAAAAAAAAAAACATCAAATCATATCATTTAAATAAACCTGGTCTTGGAGTTCTAAGCTAATGCCAAAAGGTTGTAAGTTCAAATCCCTTGAGCAAGACCAAAGCATCTTCCTGTTGGGGGTGGAGTCCTCATTAGCAATTACTGATCTACACTTTGGTACAGTTCAAAAAGCTCAGAAGTGTGCGTGTGTGTGTGTGTGTGTGTGTGTGTGTGTGTGTGTGAGAGAGTGAGTGTGATGTTGTAACCCGTTTCCTGTGTTGTATCCGAACGCCCCGATAGCAGAAACACTGATGGACGAAAACACGAGCGCAAACGAGCTGCAATCAACCACCCGCGATAAATTTCCCGTCAAACTGCGCAGAAAAAATAAACGAGAGTCGAGAGCGCCAAACCAGCTGACGCCATCGGCATTCCTCAAATCTCACTTCTGTCCCGGAGGCTTTTAGGAAATGTTTAAACAGCCAAATAGGCGAGAGGTGAAGTGGATCCTGGGCTCCTTCTCGTCCAAGCTGAACTCTTATCTCCACTCATCAGTGTGGCGGCTGTGTCCCAGCCTGTGTCCCAGAACCCCTTTTCATAGATTCATGATTTTGCTTCAACACTTCAGGACAAATCTCTGCTCTTCACCTAAATACACCTGTCCTGTACACGGGCTTACGACTGATTTTAAAATAGGACGTTGAAAGTTTTGAGCATGCCAAGGCTTCCTAGGAAACTCATGCTCGTGGATTTATCGTTTTCAGAAAGCATCGTAAGCACCGACCAGCATTTTTATTAACTGTTCTAATGTGTTATCAGCTCTACATCCAGTTACTACCAACCAGTTCTTGGAACCAGACTTTCATTTTTGGATAGATCAAACAACACTCAAGATCAGATTTAGCAAAAAGTTAACAACACGGCATCATGACCAAATTATTCCCCAGTTACAGATAAGAGCGTCTCTTTACACAAAGACTTATACAATCACAACTTCCTGTGTGAACCCCCAAGACGAAAAGCAGATCCTTGAGAGACCTACCCACTGTGACTCACACTTCTCATCAGAATCCAGTCCATAAAGTAATGCCTGGTGGTGGAACCAAGCTCCTTTATGGTCCAAATACGAGTCCTAGATGCTGCAAGCTGTAGATGTTTCCTCACGTTTGTTGCTGGTTTATGTCCTCTACAAGAACTCCAAGAAGCAACGCCCAGCCTTATGGGTACCAGGCACCCGATTCTGATCACCTTCCAGTTTTCACACGGACACGTTCTGAAAAATCGATAGTCCGAAAACGAGGTTTTGCGAGTATCCGAGTCGCCCGTCCTCAACCTTCGTTGGCAAAGCTATGGCTGACGGTCACGTCCTCTTTCCAACAACCACCCCCCTTTCCCTCCCCCCGGACAGGACATCCTGAGGCTCACGAGAACACAATGGCAGCTCGCTTCAGCCAGTCATAGCTTGAGTGTGGAAATGACATCATGATGTAAAAATGGGTATTGTCCTGCTTTTCTTCTTCTACTTCTTCTTCTTCTTCTTTTATGCTTTCAGGGAAACCTGGCCAAAGTTCCAGCAAACTAATATCAAATCAGATACCGAGGGAGTCTGATTAATTGTTTTTCAGCACTGTGTCTTCAGAAAAGAAATATAAAATAAATAAAAAAACAATCCAACCAATCAGATGGATGGACTCGGGTTCACCCAGATTAGTCCGCGTTAACAGGCGTTAACGTCTTGAAAGAAAGGGACTCGAACTGTAATCGGAGCAGCACTTGCAAAGGTGACGACCCCATGATGTTTATTACGTGAATGCAAATACTAAATAGACAAAGTTTAATAGAAAAAGTTTCAACAAAACTCCCACACGTTAAATCTGCTGACGCTTGGACAGCTGCGTGTTCTAGAAACGCACGCTCAGAGTTCTATACGTCACATGTCTGATAGTGGACAGTGCAAAAGACCAGGCTTTTTTAGCGTTCAGACAACGGCACGTCTGTCGAGAAAGTATACAAGTTTAGCTTAGCTTAGTTCTCACATTGATTACTAGGAAGGGAAACCACCATGGAGCCGCCGATACGATATGATCACAATACTCAGCTGCCAATGCAATATGTATTGCGATTCTATAAGAATCACGATTTTATAAATAGGGTTAGATATAATTAATTATAACAAATAATTGTTACACAAGTGAATGATGATACATCACTGAATTGATTTCTCCCATCTCTATTGATTATAGTCACTCGCAGAAGCGTAGATCACTGTTGCCTCAAACCTCCTGGGTTGAGGGATTGAATCTCGCCTCCAGTCCAGTCAGAGTCCATTGCATACAGAAAAACATGCTGATTGGCCTTTCTAAATTGGCTGCACCATGTACAGTATTGTCTGTGCCCTGTGAAGTTTTGGCACCCCATTCGGGGGGACTGGGGGGGAAATGGACACCTTGTTCCCTGGGATAGACTCCAGGCCCCCACAGACTCTACACAGGATAACGTTATAAATAATGAATGGATGGAAATATTTCCTTGCATCATTACAGACATGGCGACACGGTGGCATAGCAGTTACTGTGGCCTCTGTGGCCTCGCACCTCCAGGGTCCGGGTTCGACTCCTGTCTCGGGGTCTGTGCGTGGAGTTCTCAGTGTGCTTGGGTTTCCTTCGGGTTCCTCCCATGGTCCAAAGACATGCAGATTAGTCTAATTGGCGTTCCCAAATTGTCCAGAGTGTGTGTGTGTGTGTGTGTGTGTGTGTGTGTGTGAGTGAATGTGCCCTGTGATGGATTGGCACCCCGTCCAGGGTGTACCCCACATCATGGTACCCCAAAGTCTCCTGGGATAGACTAGAGGCCTCCCGTGACCCGGATCAGGACATGTGGTATAGATGAAAACATTACAGAGCAGGTCTAAACTCTAAAGAAATGAAATGTTAGACTTAATGTCTGGTGCACTGTGGTCTTGATTAAGTTTTAATCCTCCAGAAGGAACACCTGCAGTCGTGCTCTACACTGACTTGTCCACGTAACCCTGTTTTGTTTTGGTTTATACTTCCCTTTCTTTTCATTTGTGTGACTGTTGAAAGCACAGGAAATGTGAGTCGTGAGGTCAAGTTGCACAACATGTCACACAACCAGAAGACGTTTTGCATCGAAGGCTAGACTTACTTAAGAAATGAAAATCTAAACGTGATGTGATGCCATAAGAATCTGGTTTGTCGTCAGTGACGTCAGGTTTCAAATAAGCTTAAAGTGTGCTTTAATAAGGTCAACTTCCAGGAACTGATGTTGTAGGGCTGTTTTTTTTTTTTTTTTTAATTGGTGTTGAAACACAAAACTGGTATCTAGAAACGTTATTCGGTGTTTGATTTAGATTAGAGGAATGAAGCACTCCCTCTCTGACCTGGAGAACGATCCTGTTGCTTTTCTGAAAAGCGGTCTAAATCCCGTCGGAATTTCTGCATTTTTGCTATAATCCTGAAACGTCCTTCTCTTCACCAGACATCCGTCTCCACCGGACCTGCCATGGTGAACGTCATCTGAAAGACGTCTCATAAAAAGCTGAGCAACACGGGATGAATAAAAGCATCTTCTGCAGATCCATGGAGTCAGCTCTTCTGCAGAAAAAAGACAGGAAGTGCAGATTTCCTCCTTGTGAAACTCAACACTTCCATCGTGGTGCATGAAAGCACCTTGGCCTCCTGGAAGAAAACCAAAAACAGCACCGGGAGGGGGAGGGGGAGAGGGGGGACGAGCGAGAGACCGAGAGGGGGAAATTCCCTCGGCAGCCTGTGAGATTTGGTGTATTTCCAAAGAATACATGACGGTGTATATATGTGTGTGTGTACGTGTGTGTGTGTGTGTGTTTGTGTGTACGTGTGTGTGTTGAAGAAGGAAAACCAAGTTTGTTTAACACTGAGTGTGCACACTAGAAACCTGGTGTGTAACTCCTCCACCGTGGGTGTTACCTAAACCGTTATGAACTTTTGTTATTATTCTATAATTATTATTTCATTATTAAACTCTTCCAGGGCCATGATGTGTCACACGGCTCCTCCACACCAGCTCCATCACTAGCGGCCTGAACAGCTCTTAACTACATAGATAGATACACAGATAGACGTACAGACATACAGACAAATAGACAGTCAGATAAAAACAGACAGAGACAGATAGTTAGATAAAGAAAGACAGACAGATAGATAGACAGACAGACATACAGAAAATCAGACAGCTAGGCTTACAGAAAGACAGACAGGCAGACAGATAGATCGATCGATACAGAGAGACAGACAGGCAGACAGATAGATCGATCGATACAGAGAGACAGACAGACAAACAGAGAGATAGATAGATAGAAAGACAGATAGACAAGTAAAGAAAACAAACAAATCGACAGACAGACAAACAGCAACATGGACAGACAAACAGACAGAGACAGAAAGATAGATAGATCGATAAGGAAAGATAGACAGACAGATAGACAGTCAGACAGACAGACAGACAGACAGACAGACAGTCAGACAGAAAGACATAGACAGTCAGACAGACATAGACAGAGAGACAGTCAGATAGACAGTCAGACAGACAGACAGTCAGACAGACAGTCAGACAGATAGACAGATAGACAGACAGACAGATAGATAGACAGACAGTCAGACAGACAGTCAGACAGACAGTCAGACAGATAGACAGACAGACAAATAGACAGTCAGACAGAAAGACATAGACAGTCAGACAGACATAGACAGAGAGACAGTCAGATAGACAGTCAGACAGACAGACAGTCAGACAGACAGTCAGACAGATAGACAGAGAGATAGACAGAGAGATAGACAG